>VYZS01010882.1:58407-72659 GCA_013400695.1 Neodrepanis coruscans | reverse complement strand
TGATGGGCTTGGCCTTGTCCAGTAGCAGGCCCATCTTGAAGCGGCTGACATTGCCAGACATGAGGGAAGCTTCTCACAGAAGCCAACACTTGTATCTTCCCACCCCTTCCCCTACCCCCTAAATTTTGCCATGCAAAACCATTACACTATAATGGGATCTTAGGCAATTAATTCGCAGCGTTAATTTATGTGTTTCAATCTTGAATGGCCTTCCAACTGTGAAGTTTTGCATCTGCTGTCAGAAAACTGGCTGGAGCTATTCACACTCATTGTAAAGAGGCACAAATAACTGGAAAACAGTGTACTGAATAACTTTTTACTTTCTTCTACATTGCCCATATTTTTGTGAATTCCTGATCCTCTCCACTTCACAAGGACCTTTTCAAGGAGAAACAGTGGTGTTATTGCTTCAGTCCTGACATCCATTTCATAAAGCAACAGATTTGGATGATGGAGTCCAAAACTTCATAATCCTTCAGACTCAGAGCAGAGGCAATGATCTGTTAATCTGAGCATGTGAGATATTTTTCTCTGATACTCTGTGTCAAGAATGGACCACTGTGCAGCAGCATCTTTCCCCTGAGGGGATGCTTGGGTCTCAGAGGGAGGGTAAGAATATTTCCATTTCTTCTGAGAAAGCTGTGCCTCTGCTAATGTCACCACCTCTGAGCTGCCAATAGCTTCCAACTTCTTCAAGAATCCCTTATAAACTGGAATGGACATCTGGGAGCCGTGCTGAACAGTGAATAGTTGCCCAAGACTGTGCTGTCCCTCAGGGGTAGACCAGGAGAAGTATGATGTTTGGAAGCATTGGGTCATCTCAGCTGCCCACAGTAGCACAGAATCACTTGGCAGATTGACTGCACAAGAAGTGTATGTTCACATGACAGCTTGAGTAGGTCAGCATCTGGCAGCAAGTAACAGGCTGTCATAGTGAATGTCTGGTAGATGGCACGGCATGTCTGACATAGAATGTCTGGCATGGCAGATACAAGCCAGAAGCTCTGGCACACTGACATTATCCTGTCCCTCTAGTCAGAGATTGTCTGGTGTGAAGAAGCAAGCATGACCTATGAGCTTGGAAACACTTCTCCTGTATTGGAGTGCCAGGAAGAGCTGAAGGGGAAATGCAGCAAATTAAGCCTGGCTGTGAGAGACCTACATAGCTCAGGATATAAGGTTATTTTTAAAAAAGAAGCATCACTGGACCTGGCTGCGGCATTCATTTATTCCCTCAGTAGGTCAAGTATGGATGACTTGGGTTTCTTGGTCACATTTTGTTATGAGAACTAACCTTGACATCAAAAATGCCTTGACGTCAGTTGTTTTATTTGGCCTTTGTTTCAGTGGCATGTTAACTTGTTCTATTCTTTACCAAGTATCAGTACCCGTATGAACACTTTCCAGATACATCCATCAAGTTCCTTTTCTCTTTCATGTCTCACTAACTCTGTCCCTGGGATAAAACTACCCTGTTCTCTCCTCAGTCAATTCTTGGAATACACATTAGCACAAAATTGCATGACCTGTGCTTTTGTCACCTCCCCGGTTAAATGAGGTAAGGTTAGTTTAATTGCAAATCTTTGAGGGAACAGCCTTGAAGAAGACACCTTGAGATGTGTAAGTTCTCAAGGTTTGTGCTCTTTATAGCCTTTCAGAAAGGCCTGTAACAATGAGTTTAAATCGACTGACAACAGTATGAGCTGTACAGCAAAATTGTTGCAAAAGTATTTTTTTGCTTTATTTTTAAACTGATTCTTAGGTAAAACATAAATCTTTAATGTAAAGATACTTTCTTTCTTAGATACTTATGGCAACTAAAATATATAAAGTTGAGTTTTAAAATGCCAAATTTCCCTTGTGAAAAGTAGGGTCAAATTTGCAGAGCATAGGTTGGGTTGTTGTTTTGGTTTGATTCAGTTTTGGCCTTAACTTGATGGAAAAAAGTTACTTCAATGATGATTATTTACACAAAATTAGGGGAAGAAAGGACACTTAAAGGATTTCAGAGACTGCATGGTTAAATGCAATAGATATTGTACTCTGTGTGATTAAGCAAAAGCAACCCTAAGCATCTTCAGTACTTATATAGCACTATTTATTCTGCATCAGCCAATGATTTAATCAACTGTGACTATACCCAGACAGTAAACATATATTACTCCTCCCTCAAGAAGCAGTAGATCTACCCTTGTTTGTTAATTTAAGCATGGTGTATACTTCAACATTATTATCCAGTCCCCCATGCTTTTAAATACAGAAATCTATTTACTTGCAGAGAGAACCACAAATACTTGCAGAGTAAAGAGGAGACCTGAAGAAGCAAGGTGGCAATTATCCACGTGAGAATGGGAATTATTTGCCAGCATGTAACTATACTGTTAGAATTTTACAAGAACACTTCTGGAAGAAAGCAGTGCCTTGTTTTGCTCCCAGAAGCACAGGCTGCTGAAAACTACACTGTGGAGTAATAAAGCCATTGATACACTGATGTTGTAACATCATTTTATGGAAAGTCACTTGCTTGAGGGCATGTTTCACAGTATGGCACTACAAAGCACTGGTTACTTCTGGTGATATGAGTATTACATATAAATACACTCAGCATGCAACAAACTATTCACAAAGAAGATGGACAGGTTTGTTCCCCTTCAATATTTTTCTGTTTTTCTTTGTTATTGTCTCCCCAATTCACTGAGGTGCTTTATGCTCTCTTTATTACACAATCTGTATTCCTTCCCCATCCTCTTCTAACCACAATGTCACTTAGTTGGTGGCTCTGCCATGAACAGGGACCAAAACTAGAATTTTCAAGGGCTTGAATGCCTAACTCACATTGCTTATAGGTTTATCCCTGCATTGAGCATCATGTCCTGAATTTTATACCAGAACTCCTGGTGTTCAAGGCCATGATAAAAGTGGTGGGGTTCTTATGTCACAAAAAATACTAGAGGCACTCAATTTGTCCTCTCTTTTGCAATACTTTTAATAGCAGTGGCTTCACTGTCTTATTCTTTGAAGCAAAAAGGGAGGCTTTTCTCACAATTTCTCTGAGAAAAAAGGAGAGGAAACTGTTAAAACGGATTCTGCATTTTTATCAGACTGACAAGTTCTGTTAAATCCCAGAGATGTGTTACCATCTTCCCTCTCTCCACCCACATCAGTGGGCCTGCCAAAGCTAAGATCCCTGTTTGTCAGAGACTGGACGAATAGTCATAGCCTTGTACCTACAAAACGTGAACCTCAGTATTCACCCTTAGGGGTACAGAGTCCTGCACTGTGATTCTTCTTATGGCTGCTCAAGGGAAGGGCGAGGCAGCAGCTCCATTATCCAAGTGTCATCTCAAGGGGTCTATGTGCCATATATCAGAAGAATTTTCTTGGTTGCTATTTTGGTTTAGCCCTTAAGGCGAGGTTTGTCAGCCTCACATCAGTTGCTTTGAAGGTAATGGGGCAAATTTTCCTGAAAAACATTTCCAAAGATATTAAGAACAAGAAAGTGATTGAAAGAAGACAACATGGATTTGAGTCACCATCCCTGGATATGTTTAAGAGGAGATTGAATGAGGTACTTAGTACCATGATTTAGATCATGGGATGGTGTTAGGTAATATGTTAGACTTGATGATCTCAGTGGTCTTTTCAAACCTTGTTAATTCTGTGCTTCTGTGACTCTGTTATTTAGAAAGGGGAAATAATGATTAACCAACCTAATAGCCATCTGTGATGAAATTAATAGTTTAATGAATGAAGAGAGAGCCATGGACATTGCTTATGTTGAATTCTGAAATGATTTCAACACTGGACACTGTCTGCTGCAGGATCCTTATAGATAAATTGATGAAGTACAGCCTAAATAAATGGATAGTGAAGTGGACTGAAAACAACGGCTGACCTCAAAAGGTTGTGATCAACAGTACAAAATCCACCATGAAGTCAGTCACTGGTAGTGTACCCTAGGGTTCAATACTGTTATGAATATTCTGATGAGTTGTAGTATCTTTATTAGTCACCTGGATAATGGGACAGAGGACTTCTTGAGCAGGATTGCAGGTGATAAAAATTTCAGGGGGGAGTGGCAGATGCCAGATGACTGACCTGCCATTCTGAGGAACCTTGAAGGACTGGTGAAATGGGCCAGCAGGAACCTCCTGATGTCCATCAATGGGAAACACAAAGCCTTGAACCTGGGGAAGAATAATCTCATGAATCAGTGCACCCTGGGGAGACAACTGATTGGAAACTAGNGGATGGTCGCCCACTTGCATGCTGCCACCATCGAAAAATGTGCCTGGGAGCTAACCCATAGTCCAAGCAGATGAGAGCGGGCAGGCAGGCACACGCCAGTACCGCATCTGCCGCTGCGTGGCTGGCCCCCATCTCTCTGCCACTGCCCTGGAGTGGGCTCCCCTGTGCATGCCGGGGCAGGCAATGTGCAGGGGGCAGGGCTAGGGCCATCCCAAACTCATTCCAGGAAAGGAAAAAAAAAAGACAAAAATGCAAAGGATTCAACACAGTTACACATCACAGACACTTCCTGGCACTTAAACCATGACACTGGGTTTACGAGAAAAGTCATTGGGGTCCTGGTGAACACCAGGCTAGCAATGCATTCTCAGAACAAAGACAGCAAACTGCAAGTGCAGCTCCATGAGGAAGAGCATTGCCATGAGGTCAAGGGAGGTGATCCTTTCCTTCTACTCAGCCCTTGTGAGACACATGTAGAGTGTCTTTCCTACAAATTCAATAGCAAATGACTCTGTTCTGAAAAGTTTAGTATATGGTCAGCTAAAATTTGCTCTCACAATGCCTAGTGGAAATGGTGATTGATAAATCTCTAGTCACTTGGAATAGTTGAACTCTTATACTGAAGTTAAATATATTACCAAAATGTTAGACAAGGTTAATCAATATCAAGTAAGAATAAAATTATTCTATGAATGACATGCAGAATGATCCATCTCAATCAGGAAAGAAAGGAGAAATGTGTACTAAACAAATTCTTCCTTAAACTGAAAGATTAGTTGTACCATTAAGCGAAATTTGACACAAAAATGTGTCAAAATTACTCATTCTTTTCTATCATTAAGAGCCCATTAATCATTGCAGATACTGATTTTTTTGGTGAGTCTAATCAGCAATTAGCTAATGTTTCCAATGTATTTTCTTCAAAATCCATTGCTTTCCTTCCTTTTCAATTGTATACATACATTTTCAATGCAATATGGTATATGATATTAAACCAAATAAAGTGTAGATGACAGTCACAGCTGGTTATTAATATTGATGCTCACCTAATTAAATATCATAACCTTGAGGTGTTAATTTATAGTGTCTTCAGTAAAAATCTAACAAATTTTAGTGTTTCACATACATGATAGAAATAAGTCATCCTCACAACAGTTCTGTAGCACTTAGTTATCTAAGGAAACAGCTTTCTTAAAAATACAGTTTTACACTAATTAATTAATTTTATGGCTATCAAATGAGAAAGCATCTTCTTTTTGTGCTGCTGTGGTATTTCACTGTAGAAGACACTTCTGTGGTTGATGATTAGTAGGAAATACTGGAACTTAAAAATTACAAATAACATCAGATCTCAGAAATGATTTAACACTTTGTCATTAGCAAGTTGCATATCTGATATTTGATAAACCATATGTTTGTAGGAACACTTTCCTCCTGTCTTTTATTTCCTTTTCTGTAATACTAGATATCAGCTCCTCTGCAACTAATCATTTACCAGGCCTATTTACATAGCCTAAAATTATGCATATTCTATCTGAAATGCAATGCAGTGCAGATACGTAAACTGCTTTTTCATTGGGAACGGTAGGCTGAGAATGCTGCATGTCATGGTGCAACAGTTTTTATTTTTAATCAAAGGGTTGCAACTGGCAGTTCAGACTCAAGCTAAACATATTTCATTCAGCCTCCATTCCCTGGTGTAACACAACAAAGTCAATTACAATGTTCCAACCCATCTCCCTCCTCCTCTTCCTATAAATCAATTGTGTTTGTTCACTTTTTGCCTTCTGGATCATATTTCATTTCTATTTTGGGACATCAAATGTGATACAGAATAGCTGCTACCTATTTGTTGTAAATTGTTTCTTGCTACAGATTCTTATTCTTTTGCTGTGTAACTCATATCAGTTCTAATCTCGGGGTCTAATAACACATCAGAGCTTTTTAAACACACTAGACCAAATATGTAGTTCTCTTCAGAGTCTGGCTGGGGTCTGATCCTCTTAAATACCATCTAAATGCAGTTGAGTTCACCATCTGTCCAAGATCTGATAGAGATTTATATTTACTATGCATTTTCCTATTTGGCCTGAAAGTTAAGTGCCTCCATTGGCAGGTCACCCTCATTATCTATTGTGATCATTTTTAGGTAGGCAAGCACTTGAACTCTTCCTTTGTTCCCTGAGAAAGCAGAAAAATTAGATATGAGCAGAAATATAATTGGCCTTACTTGCCAATGATGGAAGATTGTGGTTATGGTGATTTGACAACAAGGGCTTCTGCCCCTGCTCTCAAAGTAAAACTGCTTAAGTGACTTTTTTTCAGACGAATAGTAAACTAACCCATCTTAATGCAGCAAGCTCTTGAATCCTGGGCGTGGCTTTTTCAAGCAGATGTAACAACTAAGATGCAGTCAGACTTCTTTGATCTGACTTGCTGTTGTTATGAACACATGGAAGATATCAAGACAGAAAGTTAGTAAGAATTTTAAGCCACATATCCATCAGTTGAATATTTAGTCTGCACAAATCATATTTAAGGAATTTTGGAACCAAAATTTTGTGTATGTAAGAAATAGTTAGCAAGAAAATACTTAGATTGTTATCTCTTTTTTTGTGAAAAAACCATGTGAAAGTTATTTTTTTTCTGTAGAAAAAAAACAGGTAAAGCAAAACTATAAAATGAATTAATATTTCTCTGTTATGATGAAACATGCAAATTTAGCTTTTTTACTGATGTTTTTGTTTCAAAAATAACTGAAAAAATAAGGTTTTAATATAAAAAGTAACCTTCTTAAACAGTATTTTTCCCACACATATGCTGTTTGAGATTGAAAATATTGTCTCAGTAATGTCCCTGTAAATTTGAAAATTTAATACAGAACCTGTTAAACTCAGGGATCTATGAGTCAGACTTCATGTTAACTAAAATAAAATCAAATTGAATAATGCTGTTAGACACTTTGAGGCTGAGCATTGCAATCTCCTGATTAAAAATGCCTGGCTCCAAATTGGAACTATTTGAGCTTCTTGGTTTGCATTATTATACTTTATTACAGGCATCTTGAAGGAAGCTCAAAAAAAACCTCATATGTGTTTAAGAAAAAGAAATCTAAATGTAAGGAAATGTTTAAAATTTTTTAATAAGAAGTATCAAGCATATGGCCTAAATATAGACTTTCATAAGATTTTAGAGGCACCACACTCTCAGTGGTATTTCTAGCTTTGAACCTTCCTCCAAAAGAAGACCTTCAGCTCCTTTCGAAATTCCTTTCATAAATGGAGAAGGACCCTGTTTTATCTTTTGACACCCAGAAGCAGAAGGATACATTATTTTCCACGTGAGGAGTGAGTAGACCAGTTACTTAATTCTTTGGGTTTTTTTAAATGATATGACAAGAAAGAAGAATGTATTTTGTGTCCAGGGGCTCGAAACTACTCTGCCTGTCCTGCAAGGGCATCCTGATCAAGAGAAAAGTTAGTCCAGTGTTTCTTCAAAGTATGACAACCAGTGGTTCTCGTCCTTCTTCACCCACAGCTTTACAGGTGCCCATCAACACTGCTACACATCAGAGGTTAACCCCCTTTTCTATGTTAGGGCAGCTTTGAGAGCGATTGAGAGGGTGCTGGGGCTGAATCTCCTCAGCACAAGATAGAATTAAACGAAGTAAGTGTTACAGTCACCCTGCTGCTTTATTAACCAATCCTTCAGACTTCATTTTCTTTTTCTCTTTTGAAGAGGAAACTCCCGCTTAATTTAGAAAAGAACACAGATTTCTCTGTGATAATGTCTACAAGAAACCTAGGCCCTGGGATGACTGGCAAATGATAATTGATTTGATTTAGTGCTGCTTTTTTGATCTGTTAAGATAAAGGTGTATCAGAGAAATTAAATTTTGAGAAAATGTGCATAGGGAACATAAATTCCCTCGGGGTATTTTGGACACTGAACACTCATATTCAGGATTAGTGTTTAGGATTTAGAGTTAGTTCTCAGTTTAGGTCAATAATAATATTTTGGGTATATCTCACTGAACCTTTTCTACATGCAGTATCTTGAATTGAAAGGAAGCCTAATGGCTTAAGGCTTCTTAGGGGATGCTGTCAAGTCAGAGAGAACAGATAGAAAACACATTCCTTACTTCTTTAAGAACTTTGCTTTATGAACAGCACAACATTTTCGGTAGGGACAAGATACTGATAGATCAGAAAATTAATCCTGAGCAATGACAAGCTAAAAAATCAAAAAAGTGGGCTTGGAAGATTGGAGTTCATTCTCTCTTTAAAGTGGCAAGCAAATCCCTGTAAGAAGAATAAGGATTACAGCATATCCCTTTATCTGTCAATGTAAAGAGGAGGAGGAGGCTTTCACAATGTTACGGGTTAGATTACTTTTTGGGAAATTTTCCCATCCCATCCTGATGCTGGCAAACTGAGGAAGGGTAAAGGTAAACCAACTAAGCTAAGGGCAGAATTCCTCAGCAGAAGTGGGGGTGGAGGGCTCTGGTAGATGCCCAGGACCTAATGGCCTTTGGTAGCAGGCAGATTCCTGACCTGAATGCTGTGCATGGGAGGGGTAGAGTATGCCTTCCTTTTCTGCCCCCTACCCCCCACTTCCTCCCTCCCTCCCCACTGTTTCTTGGGACAGTAGAAGGCCCCTGTAGGGGAGCAGTGGAGCTCACTGTTTTTGTTGGCTGCAATCCTGTGAGAGGGCTCGGTGCTCCCTCAATGGGTGTGTTTTCTCCCAACTGCTGCCTTGGAACCAGATCGTCTCTTGCTGCTGCCTCTAACCAGCCCAGCCCAGCTCCTATGTCCAGGTTGACCCTGCAGCAGCCCCTGGAGAGACACAGAAGAGCCCTGCCTGCACTGGCCTCAGCTTGGTGCCAACCTGTCTGCCTTTCCCCGTCTCTCACTCTTCCTGTATTGGACAAGTGACTCATCCATCTCAACCCCCATTCCATGTGTGGTGAGCCTGTAGGACCTGCTTATTTTCCTCACAGCTGTGACCACACCAAGGAAAAATACACAGAGGGGGCAAGGGGGTTGGGGTTTGTTGGGGTGATTTTTCTTGTTGCTGTTGTATTACTGTTTGTCCCTTTTTTATTTTTTATATATGTAAATGAATAATTGTTGNGCTTTCTTGACTCTGGAACAGGTGGCTTCAGAGTTCCTTTTTCAGCCATTTCGATTGTAGCGAAGGTGGTTCTGTTGAACTTGCAGAGTTCTTCTGCTTGGCTTGCAGAGGGTTAATGTCCCACTGTTTATTATAGACCCACTCACGAGGCTGGAATGGGTTAACAGCAATGTCCGACTTTACAGGACCAGATTCAGGACCAGACAAATTCTCATGGCTTCTGAAAAATAGAACTCAGGGGTATTAAGCAACTTTGCATATCAACTTGCTTTTTCTTTTTTCTTTTTCTATGAATTTTCTTCAGAATATGTGAAATTTGGCATGGCTCACAGGAGGCATGGAATTCCCACACCCACTGTTACAGTGAAATGTGACCTTTTGTTAGGTGGGGTTTCGAGACGAACCCCAACTTTCAGAATTATTTCGCAGTTGAGACCTGAATTCAAAATCCCCAACATCATCAAAATTATAAATTTTTCTTTTTGTGGTAACTCAGCAAAGTCTATTTCTCTTTGTGAAAACACTGCTAAAATGTTTTTCTTCGCCATCTCTTCCGCTGTAAAAACAGCAAAATATAAACAAATAACTGTTGCTTCCTTTTTCTACATTTTTGACTGAAAGGCTCTTGATTCAAAGGGTATAGTAAATTGGAGAAGGAATTTTCTTTTCCACTCCAGGAAGGTTTCCATATTCCCTGGAAGGTATTGTTCTAACCTGGGACACATAACGACATTTTTAGTAAGCTCACCAGAATAGAATTATAACTACCAATTGTGGACAGATCAAAGAGAAGGGGCTAAGTGATGAAGAGACAATATTGTACCAGTTACTAACAAAGAAGCCATTGACTTTTAAGAAAACATTAAGTCAGTACTATGTTCTTCATTAGCGATAAATGATGCTGATGTTTGCTTAAAGAGCTTATCATCTTCAGATAAAATCACAGAAAAACTAGTGAGCAAATTTTAGTGTGGGAATCACTACTAGATGGGTTAAAGTTGAAACTCACTCATGAAAGCATTTCTGTCTTTACCAGTCAGTGATGAACTGCAATTGTGGTCAGTCTGAAAATGACTATCAGGCAAATTTATTTGAATAATCTTACCTATAAAGACTTTGACCTGAAACAATGTGTATTGATGTCATCCTACCTAACCTTGTCATGAGAATTTTTTCTTTGATGTGTGGTAGCCTAAACATACTCTTAGGCAAGTGTGTTGGTAGCAAGTGAAACTGTCTCCAGTAAGCCATGAAGCAGATATCCCATCCAGTTCCCTTCCATATATTGCTCATTTCATCTATATTTACACTCTCACGTGTCATAGAAGTGGTGAAAGGCACATTCTGAGATTCTTAAAAGTAATATTCTTCCTCCCAAACACAGATAGGTTAATGAACTGATGCAGTAATCTTTAAGTAAGAGTGTAACCTCTAGTACACCTTGTAAATAGCCTTCCCCTTTCTCTTTAGAGGCTGTAAAATACTGAGTCTTATCACCATATATTTAAAAAAAATTAAAATGAGATATTTTCAGTCTTTTCTCTCTAGATTTATAATGACTGTCCAAAGCTGAACTGTAGTTTGAACAACCAAGCAACAGAGAACAGATTTAGCACAGGTTTAATATCCAAACCATAGGTCCTTAACACTAATTGAAAGAATTGCATCTCCCTTGCCTGACTGATGGTACATGGGAGGTCAACCTCTCCTAAAGCCGTCAGCCCACCACCTTCCACAGCCACCTACACTGAACACACAGACATAGCAGACAAATCTGTTGATGGGCTTGTGACATGCCAGGTCTGCATCTTGTAAGATGCTCAGTTAAATGTCTTTTCTGTGAGAAGTGACAGCAGTTGGCCTCTATTAGCTTGGAAGAAGGTGTACTCCCAACAGCAATGTCATCTCTTTTGGCATCATTGTTTCATGTTCTTATTACACATATTTTACAAAGTTAAATCAAAATGTAACTCAGTCTCTAAAATAATTGTCTCAAAGGTATTTTAAATCCTAAATTGAATAAATAGATATCAATGAGACATTCCAAGAAATGAGGCACTGAAAAGAGGGCAGGGGATTCAAAGAAAAACAGCCTATGAAATATCGAATTGTTGCCGGCAGGGCGAGATAAGAAGTGAGACAAACATGCAGTGCAGGGAGGTCGCAGCTTTACTGGTGATGTCCGATGATCCAAAGAGGAAATTCATAACATTCTCTCCATTTTTATAACCTCTAGTGCCCACCCATTACACACTATTCAACTAAATTCTATCTTACTATTATGCCCCTCAAACACCCAATAGGATGGTCCCTTATTACCTATCCCCACCCCCGTTCAGCCCCTACCAGGCCTAGAAGCCCAGCTCTTATGTTTTGACTTAACTACCTCGTTATCTATATAGAAGAATGCAAACATGTGAAGGACAGGCCGTTTCCTGCCCTTAATATTCGAGGCTACCCAGCTGCCTAGCTATAGTGAATACCCCTTAAGGCATGAGAATCACCAGCTCTCGCAGTCTTACACATATTTGTGTAAGACTATCAGAGCTGTCTAAGAGAGGCAGATTTTCTGCTAGTAACAAAACAATTTAGCTAAGAAATTCTGGTCTCTGCAACAGCCTGCAATCTAGCCTGCAAAGCTGGATGCTTGAGGAAAAATCTTTCTTTCTTCACATATATTCAGCTCCCAATATAAATGTGTCTCAGTCCAGATTCAGGCCTTTGCCCTTTGCCAAAATAAAGGCAGAAAGTAAAACTGAAATTCCTAGTTTTACTCTCATTGGGACAATCTTACTTCTTGTTTAGTTTCATCAGTGCTCAGAACCTGTTCTATTTAAGACCTACTGCATAATAGAAAAGGCTACAATACCACCTTTTGTGGTTAATCCTTTGCAGCTACTGCAGTTGCAAAATGTCACTGGCTCTGATGATCCAAGTTTTTAGTAAAACAATGAGAATAATGCATTAGCTAATATTCCAAAGTGTTTTGCAGTCCCAGGTCACTTACCATAAATCTGTGCCCTAGCTCCATTTGTAATTCTTCCAGGTGCTTTCAGGTCAACCTTGTGCCATCTTGAGTAGTGGTTATATAAAATAGGTCAAGTGGTTAATACTTTAATGAATCTATTGTAAATAAGTCACTCCTATAATAAACCTTTGTTTTGTCAGTAGAAAAAATCTTATTCAGGCTAAGAAAGGATCTCAAAATATCCTTTCTTATTGGATTTGAAGTAGTGATGAAGAGATAATTTTTTTGAAATAGGTCAGTGGCAAATAGATAATTACATGAAGACAAAACAATTTTCAGAAATCTACAGGAAGTCAAAATGTAATTTGTAAGAATAACAGAGGCAACTAGATAGCCACTGTGATGTGTTCAAATATGCAATATATGCAACAAATATTAAGAAAGCTATCTCTGAAAGTTGCCTTGTGGAATTTAGTGCTTCAGGATGGAAGGAATCCTTGAAAACTTTCAGAAAAGGAAAGCAGTTCCCCAAATAACTGATCGTTATCAGCAGGAAAACTAAAAGTGAGAAAGCTCAAAAATGGCATAAGAAGAGGCACTATAGGGTATTGGTCAGCAAGATATGTTACCTTTGTGTTCTGAAGAAAGAAACAACCTCATGATTCTGTTTATTTTATGAGTCATTATGCAGTTAGTTGATGACTGCAAAGAGACCCTGTGGGGTGGCATCTGAAGTCTGTCAGGTCCAGTGATTCTTTGTGTAAATCCATCTATTTATTCCTTAACCATGCAGAGGCAAGTAACAAAAATTGGACTAGTATAAACATTAAAGAGTGAAATTTGGATGACATCTCATTAGGAAACCTCAAGCCAACTCAATAAATATAATCAGAATGCAAATCATGATGAAGCAGTGTATGTATAAGTATGCACATTTTCAAAGGACCTTCCAGACCAGAGTATGTTCCTAATCCAGCTATAAGAAACTGATCATCAGTTTGAGTCAGGCATGCTAGGATTACTGCTCCATTAAATCTAATGGCTTCCTGAAGTAGGAAATGAGGTGAGTTAGCAAATATTAAATTTTGTTCATCCAGTCAAAAATGTGGTGACATCTCCCCGCCCATATCAAAAATGGTTAGAAATGTGATTATAAAGAATGTCTGTACTGTGCAGCACAGAAGTCCAGAGAGAAACACCAGGGAATTAAAATGTGGATCTCAGAAAACATTCCTTTCTCCATAAGATTTCTTGGCATAGCAAGTTAACAGATGTGCTGTAAATAGTCTGGTAAATTTGTTACTGTTACAACTGAAAAAGTACATTTTTCCCCACTACAGTGAAGGCAGAAAATCACTTCTGAATGAGTGAAGAACAAAGGGTGTGATTTTCCTCTTATGACTTTAGTTTTTACTCATAATCTGAATGGTAGATTCTCATTTCAATTGAAGATTGTGAAATAATTAGAGAAAAGGTAAAGTAAAAACAAAAACACAGAACGCGGAGGGTTTCTTCAAGGGTCATCACGACATGACCAATATGATCTAGTGAAGCTGTTTACTCAGAGCATCAGACATTTTATATTATTTCTAACTTGTTCACACTCTTCTAATTCTATTACTATTGGCAGACACTTCTTACACTATTATTATTGGTTAATAAAAATTATGAGCACACTCTTATACATTCTAATTGGTTACAATCTCTTCATTATGCAGTGGCCTGTGTTTGGTCTGTTCCACCTGTGGCTCTGGACCTGTTTTCTTCTCTAGTTTAACTTTGCTTGCACCAAGGTCAAATTATCTTTACATGCATACCTTTCTCATGAGAAAGCTAGACTGTGCAGCATGCTTTTCTCATCAGAAAGCCAGGCTGAATTGTTGTTGTGGGTTGGAAAAAAAAA
>VYZS01010882.1:42032-57670 GCA_013400695.1 Neodrepanis coruscans | reverse complement strand
TACCTTGCAGCTATTCCCCAGGGGCCAAAGACCACATTTTCCCCTCTTTCAGCACTAAAATCTCTCCACGGGCTAAAAGGGAGGGAGGGAGGGGGGTGCGCGGTTTTTATAATCTTCTTGAGTTGTTTTCTCAGTCAAAACCGGGCAGAGGTTCACGGCTAAGGGGACCTTGAGACCACGTGCTCCCTGCTATCTACCCCGGAGTCTCTCAGCCGGGCTCAGAGGAAGAGAGAGACAAGCACTATCTCCAGAGCATCCTCACCTCCAACGCGGGCCCTGGGAAAATTTGATTTGTTTGTCTGTTTTGCACTTTATTTGTCGGGTTTTGGTGTTTGCGCAAAATAAACTGTGATTTTTGTGTGTTTTCTTCATTTTGGGGGTGTGTTTGTGACTTCTCTCAGAGTCTCTGGTCCAAAATCGCTGAATTTGTGGTAAAACCACCACAATTGTCTTTGCATACTTTGCTGTATACTTTTCATCAGAAAACTGGATTGTGCATATGCCTATTATTTTTTAAAAATTCTCCAGCGAAAGAGTATACTCAAATTCAACATGAAAGCACCAAAATAATGCCAACACAAGTTATCATGGTACAGTGTATGGTGGATAATTTTTCTGACACCATCAAGTTCTGTGTTATTCCAGTTCTGTGCCAGTGTAGTTCACTAAAACCAGTGGACTTAAACCAAACCAAAAAAAGAGGAACAAGGAATTAGAGGCTCCACAGTGCGTGTGCAATATAGCAGAATCTTTCATGTCTCCTTGTAAAGAGCTGGAGATGACTGGCCTCGGGCAAATTGGATGTTAAATAAATGCCCAAAGCAATTTGACATAATGGGTTTTGGTTTGTGCTAAATAATAAAATTGCTCTCTTTTCTTTCCTCTCTAAGAAGAGCTCATTCCAGATGCTCAAGCAATTTTTATCATTCTTAACCAGAACACACTTTCTGCTCCTCAGCACCATAGATTTTTCTCTCTGATATCCTTTATCCCCACCTGGAAATACAGATGGCAGAACTGCCTCCAATGCTGCCAATGTGGAGCATTTAAAGCATGGAAGTAACACTGTCAGTCATTTACCATGCATTCCCTTCTGATCTCTAGCATGGGTCTTGTTTCTTTCTGTTAAATTATTTCCTTCCTTTGGGCCTCTTTCTTGCTCTGAAAGAGCCATTCTTCCATCGTATGTACGGATGGCATTTAGGAAAGCAGAGTGTTCCGTGCTACAGCAGTGACAGAAATAATTCTAAAGGACAGGTGACCTGAAACAATAAATAGTGGGCAGATGCACACAAATTGCCTCGGTAAGCACTGTGATTGTATATGATCCTTTCCACCTGCTAATGAATATGCATGTGAAAAATAAGAAACTCTTTTTTTTTTTTTTTTTAACTGTGTTGAGTTTGCATTGGTAGTGAATAAATCAAGATGATAAAACGTGAAGTCATCCATATTTAAGATTCAACAGAAAAGGACAGTTATTATCTGCCCAGGAATAAAAATAGGTTTCAGAACCAGAAAGTTTCTTAATGTCAGAGAAAGGAGATCTGTAACACTCAGTAAGCATTCAGGTCTGGTACAGATGAAAGGATAGCTTTCAGGTAAATTTACAGATGGGATGCAGTTGTCTGAGGCTACAATTTCCAAAATGCCGAAGATCTTGAATCTTCTTTAAAATCCTACTGATAAATTTGGCAGGCTGAAAAGAACTATATGTAATTAGCACCAAAAAGAAAATAATTTGAGAAGACAAAGACTGTCATCAAAGGGTAACATAGTAAGGAAAAAGACAAGGCTGATGGTAAAACCATAGTGGGAGTGAGCAGAAGAGAACCTCCACAGCTGCAAATTTTGGCATAATCTTTGGCGTTATTAGATTAACAGAGTCAGACTGTTTCTCCTAAATTTCCTAGAATAAGGATCATAAATAGATGAGATAAATTAATAAATAAAATAGTTGTATACATCCTAGACATGAGTAAAACACTTAGAAACTTAAATATTGACCCTTTCCTGATATCAGATCTGGTTTTGTCACTTATCATCTCATGTATTACATAAGCTCTGGCAGTACTCACTCAGTTGTGATATTAACCCATTTGGACCTTCAAACTCAATATTCTCTCGGTCATTGCACTGGTAGAATCATATTCAGAGAAGTTTTCATGCCAGCACAACCATACCAAGCTTTTTGCAAAACACAGAAGTCCTGGTTGTTACATGATGTGTACTCTCCTTCCAGCTGTATATCAGAACAGTTTAATGTATGGATTTATTTTTTAACATGGGTGGCTTGAAACAAAAGCTGAAATTCAGATATACCTGTGTCCTGTATTATTCTGATTTCAGTAGCTCTTTTTTTTTAATATAAGTATTAAACAGTTGTTACATGTATATGTTATTTTACTTAGCAATATGAGCATGCCTAAATCTAATGTCTAGGACAGTTGTATAAAACAGGGAAGCAGAAGTTTCAGGTCCTTCCTCAAATTAAGGAATATAGGGGTTTAAACCTGAATCTTAATTGGTTATTTTGGCACAAAACCTGTCTCAAAAAGATAAAGCTTCTTATTTGAGAGAAATGAGTTTTACATGATGCACTACAGTTCCTTCCAGTCTGGTGTCAGACATTTACCTTTAACACAAAAGATTTAATCCTCTTTTTTTTTTTTTCTTTTTTTACTCTCTGTTACTTCTATGAGTTCTCCTGCACTCTCTTTCTAGTGTGTCTTCCCTTTATTTGGATCCTGGTTTCAGATAATAGATCTGGGTACCAGAGCAGCTAAGAAATAGATGATGCTCTGTGTCTTTCTGGGCCTTGCTTTAGCAGTTTTGTGAGTAGTTTCACAAGATAAAAATTCAGTCTTCCAATAAAGAAGGCTATGAGGACCACATTTCCCACCCTGTACATCAGGTTTGTGTCTTGTAGTCAGAATCTGAGCTGATATTGAATGTTACAATGTTTTTACAGTGTAACTTCAGACTGACAAAGCATGCACAGCAACTGTCATTGTTAAAATCAATGATTCTCTGTGAGGATTAAAAATGTCTTTTCCTTTGAATCAGGATCTTCATTCACTCACACAGCTCAGAGTGAAATTGTGTAAAGATGCTTTGCCCTAAATCCGTCCAATCAAAGACTACAACCAAAAGTGATCTTGTCGTACAAAGTGGTTCTTCAGTAGGGATAACGAAATGAACTAGCTCAACAGCATTGCCTTTGGAAAAAAATATCTTGTCTTGATATGATCAGTCAAAATCATCTGCAAGACCTCTACTCAGCAGTGAATTATTTCCTGTGAATTTCTTCTGGTATATTTTAGCCACTGGGTTGATTTACAGCTGGAAAAAATTTAGGATTTAGGAGTCTTCAAATGGGCAAGCCCTTGAGGGCAGTCAAGGATGACTGTTTTCCAGTGCCTGTAACTTCCACCACCCATATTTATTGGGTTCTGGCTTGCTCATCTCAAAGGTCTTTAGGTGAGCCTGAGCTGCAGGAGCTTGCATTGGCCATGTGTTTGCTTTTCATATTCTAAAACTCTGCCATGATCCAAGCTTACCTACATCACACCCACATCTTCACCCTTGCTGAAGTTAAAACTTTCCTGGGTTTAAGATGAGTGTTTGTTGACCTGGCAGGAAGTAAAAGGACCCTGCAATGCAAATAAACTTTGTCTTAGCCCACTACTGACTGCAAACAAAAGTGGCAGTGTGCTAGGAATGTATGTCAGGACTCTTGTTCTCAACAAGCGACCTAGCTGCCATATTGGAGTGAAGTCAATTTGTACCTCATGGTAGCGTTGCTTGACTGGTCTCTTAAGGCTTCAGTGTCAGATTGTCTGTGAGAGGGAGAGCTGAGGGGAGAGCATGTGCTCCTGCTGGAGGATAAAGCTGCCTGCTGGGTGATGGCAGATGCTTGCTCACCACTCTGAGAGGGTGCCTTGGAATCTGGGGAAGAGGGATTCCCAATTCTGGGAAGTCATCTCATCCATAAGTAGAGTATTAAAAATGCATAATCACTCTCTTAATTCAATGGCTTTCTTCAGAAAAAGCTGAGCAGACTGAATCAGCAATTTTCTATTCATCCTGTAAACTCACTGTGTAAGACAGCTCCTTGATTTAAATGCCCCTGACCCCTCCAATGACACAGTGCTTCCAAAATAGCTAAAGGAGACAAAGAGGTCCCCCAAAGCAGGAATTTCTACCTCAGGCCTACAGAAAGGTCTACTTAGTGCAAGAAACAAGGTTTGCAACATGGGAAGGTAAGGAGGTCCATAACTGGGTATCCAGGGATGCAAGTTTTGTTAAAACAGGATTTAAACTAGGCATGTAAATAATGCAGGCTTGATCTTAATTTAAGTTTGTATCTGTATGAAATATTAAACATAACATGAGCATATGGTAGGTCTATTTTTAATATCCAAGTCTGTTCAGGTTTGATTCTACTGAGTCATAGCTAATTAAAATAGCTCTGCTGTTCACATCTAAGTAACATGATTTGTTTATATATTCATTTAAGTAAACAAAGCTTTAAAAAAAACACTGAAACTTTTGAAAAATTGAAAAAAGCTAAATATGTCTCTGCATGTTCATTTAATGATCTAAATGTTACTCAGAGAAAGTCTAACAGTCTGGTGAAGCACTGGTTAATTTTTATTATCTGGAGAGAAGAAAACTTTCAGCATCAATATTTGAAATTAAACTATTGACCTGAACACCTGTTCCACTTTTTTTTTTTCTTTTTCTTTTTTTATTTCAAGAGTACTAATTTTCTGTGCATGGCGGCACTTGGAACAGGTGCAGTGAAGCAGAAGTCAGAAGAATTTATTTGCTCTGATTGCTGGCCAGAGGGCAACACAGAGTTATGCAGAATGCTGTGGGCCAATGAGCAGCTTTTTCAAACTGATCAGTCTGCAAACCACATGGAACTTTTTCTTCCTGCTTATTTCTTTGTTTGTCGCTGTTTTTTTCAAAGAGTTCAAAATATCAATATGTTTTCAAACTTCCTGGTTTTAATATTAAGTCAGTGACAGACGGGTTATTTTAACCTCATGGACATTTTATGTAAAGAGTAGAACAGTGCAGGTGAAATAAATGATGTCATAGCAAGCTACATATCTGGCATGCATACATAAAGAATGAAACTATTAAGTACTGTATTAAAAGTCTTCATGGAAGTTTGCATGCTTCTTTTTTTTAAATTTAAAATTTTATAATCACTTGTTCTTTATAACAGTACAGATCTTGCCTTCTCTCTCAACTTTCCAAAGTGCATTGGAAACATTTTGTGAATTACAACTTATAACAGCTCTGTAAAGTCAGCAATCAGAAACAGCATTATAAGGTTGATGGAAACTAAAACAGAAAGGACAATTTCTTTAGGTCCCATGAATTTTTCATGTCTCAAATGACTTGGTATTTCTGTTTAAAAAACCTTATTATATTCCCATGGTCCTTTTGCTTGATGATGAAGCTGTTCCAGGTATTTCTGCTTCTTATCCTGCCAATACACAGACTGGTTTCCTCAGCTACACTTGTGGAATTGTTAATGAGGATGCACTGGAAAATTGAGATGGTGAAATTATCTGGATTTAAACCAGCCCTGATACCTGTTCCCTCCCTAAATTGTTATTTTAACATGGTATTAACAGCTTGTATTCCTTACCCATTTTGCAGCACAGTGACCCTGTGGTTGTGTTGATGCAAATGAAGGGGAAGTGAACCACGTAAAAGGACAAGAACAGGCATGTGCCTATTAGAAGAGACCCCAGAAAAAAAGCTGTATGGGATTGCATAGCATAGCTTGCTTTCCTAAAAGGCACAAGAAAGCAGGTAAAACCTGTGCCAAACTTGGACTTTGTGGGGGAATGGAGGTTTCTATGAATGGCCATGTCTTATGATGTAAATGCAATGGATTCCAGTGGACAGGGAAACTTCTTAATTGAGCTCTAATGTTACACTTCTCTCACAGCCAGGAAAACAAGCTGGTCTCTGAGTATCAATACATAGTTAAGGCTTTCTTCAGACTTTTATAATTCCTAGGAGTGAATTGTGATAATTCATATCATCTCTACTCTTCCAGGTCCTTGGCAATACGTGCCTTATATACCGCAGAAGAAAGGATGATTTAATGTTCATAGAATCACAGAATATCCTGAGTTGGAAAGGACCCACAAGGATCATTGAGTCCAACTCCTGGTCCTGCACAGGATAGCCCTAGAGTCACAATATACGCCTAACGGAATTGCCCAAGTACTTGAACTCTATCAGGCTTGCTGCTGCGACCACTTTCCTGGGGAGCATGTTCCAATGCTTAACCACCCTCTGGGTGAAGAAACTTTTCCTAATATCTAACCTAAACTTAATATCTAACCTAAACCTCTTTTGACACAGCTTCATGCCATTTCCTGAGGTCACTGATCACCACAAGGAAGAGCAGTGTCTGCTCCTCTTTCCTTCATAAGGAAGTTGTAGACTGCAATGAGGTCTCACCTCAGTCTCCTCTTCTCCAGACTGAATAGACCAAGTGACCACAGCTGCTCCTCAGATGGCTTCCCCTCTAGATCCTTCACTATCTTCATTGCCCTTGCTTGGATGATGTTGTGAGGTGAAACACAGTTTTCTGAAGTTAAAACATTTTCCCTTTCTCTGTTTTTTTTTCCCCTCTTCTGGGGGGATGAGGAGGGGGGTTTGGGGAGGTTTTTAGGGGCTTTTGGGAGGGGGGAGGGTGAAGCGGGGTGTTCTAAATCTTCTCTTGTATTTCATAAAAAAGCAAGCTCCGGACTTTGCAGTGCGGCACGAATCCACATATCCCGCCGGGTGGCAGTGGGTGTGATGCGGGATGCGGGGGCTCTCCCCCTCATGCAGCTGCCAGTGCCGGTGCCCCCATTCCATCCCGCGGGCAGCGGAAGCAACTCCCGCCGGCTTACCACACAGCAGCAGCGATGGGCACAGTGCAGGGTGGTGGGGGTAGGCCTCCCCCCTGCCCCCGACATGCCACAGCTGCTGGGCTGGGCTGAGGGGGATGCTGCTGCCAGCGTGTGCTCAGCACCATGGCAATGGCCCCACCAGCTCACCCTGCTGGTGTGGGCATGGCACGGCTCTTGGCATGCTTGGTCGCGGGTACCAGTGGTGGCAGGGACCACTGCCAAGTGCTGGCAGGTTCGGCTTGACTGTTCCCAGCGCTGCACGCATGCATGGTGGGTTTCCCACATGCGCGAAACATTTCGCTGAACGAGGAATGCCGGCAGCCCTTGCAGCGGAGGAAACAACCCCTGCGAGGGGCTGCCACTGTTGCACGGGGTGAGGGCAGCCCGGTGCTGGTGCCCTGGGCTCTCAGGGTGGTCCCTGGCCATGAGGCATTTTGGCGGGAAGCACCGCCATGTTGCCTCATGGTGAGGTCTTGCAGGGGGGCGGTTTCCGGGCGCTGTTTAGCCAATCCAGAGGTCACCTGCGCCCAGGAGGGACTCCAAGATCGTGCAGGATTAGACTCCTTATAAAACAGCGATCCCGGAATCTATCTTTTGCTTTCGGGGCTCGTTGCTCATTGTTTTTAGTAAAAATGTTTTCCTGACATTAAATGATCAATTCCAAGTATTCTCACTAGCTCTCATCACTGTTGCTACTCAGATGCGCCAGCAGCTCTGAATGCTTTGCACCCAAGGGATCTTCTTGCTTGTGCTCCAGGATCTCAGTCTTAAAAATAGCCAAACAAAGTACCTGAGAAACTAAGACAGATAAAGTAACAAAGAGAAAAGAGAAATTAAAATAGTCATGGAACAAGGGATTATGTGTCACAGAAGGAAAAGTAGGATAAACTACAGAAAATAAGCTGATCAGTGGTAAATGAACCTGTTATTAGCAACCCCTGACAAGTTTTGTTTTAGATTAAGAATATTAATATTGCCACTCTCTCTCAGCAAGCCTGCAGTTTTCCTCTTCAGCTATCTATGGTATGTTTTCATCATTTTCCCTTACCTTTCTCTGGTAGACTGGCAGGGAACTAATATGCAAGGTAGACCTGAAAGACTGAATTGGCTACTTTTTGCAGATCCAAAGAAAAAAGTGGAATATTTTAGTAGAACCAGATCAGAAATACCTGTATTTTCAGGACAGCTCAGGAAGAGCTCACCCTCTTTAAAACCCCAGAAAACTTGGATGGCTGTGGGCAAAGAATGTCTAAACCCCCACTTTTCACTGAAGTACTGGCAAAAGGTAGAGGACAAACCACTATGTAGAAGGATAGGCAAGAACGTGGCATGGGCAGGACAGACTTCTTCATCTTATACCACTGGGTTCCATTAAGCGCACACTGGCAGTTAGAGACCCTATGACTAGATAATTGTTTAAAGATCTAAAGTCAACTGCTTTTATTCTTTCTATGACACTAAGTCATGCCACAGTAGGAAGCCAAAATATTTTACATACTACACCAGGGCATTTACTGCACATCACTGAAGGGCTACTTTACTGCTCTGGTGCTCCCTTCAGGAAAACCAGAGCACAATCTGAGAGAAGTTGAGCTTAAGAGTTAGGAAGACTGTTCTTTGCTTTAAATATAAATGGATGGAACTGGCCTTTAATGACTGCACTTAAGAGTAAAACAAGTTGAAAGAGATGACATTGCTGCCAGATGTTACCCTGCATGCGTTTTCACAATGAGCACAGGAATATTTATCATCTTTGTTACCACTGTACCTTCTGCATTGATCCCAATTCACAGTAGGGAAGGGAAGTTGGGAAGATGATGAGGCAGAACAGTAGGAGGAGAATGACTTTAGATGACTTTAGTAATAATCTCTGACTTTTAAATTGCAGCATCCCAAAGTAGAAATGGTTTTCTTTAGTATTTTATACCTATAGGCTTATGATTCCTTCCAAAAAATAGTGATATTCAGGGATGTGTTCCAATGTGCTTTCATAACACACTTGATTATAATTCTTGTTTGTTTTATACTAATTATATACTAGGATTAACAGAAGAAGACAATAGTGCCCATGATGCTTTATGGAAGAAGAAAGAGCTTGTGTTTCATTTCAGAGTAACCTTACTATTTTAAAGCAAATTGTAAGCTGCTTAAAACTTGGCCAGGTGGCATCACCTAGATCACTCAAGCTGATGGCAATAACCTGCAGCTGAACTACTCGGTGCCCAAAATCCAGTTGGTGACATTATAGATGGAACGTGCTGAGAAATTAAGCACTGTGGGAATTGCTTGTTAAGGTCATTTGGGCCACAAGAACATGAACTGACTTATAGCCACCTGTTTTGTGTTTCTGCAGCCAAATGCTGTATTTTTCCACTGAATTCATTCCCATACTCAGAGCCGCTGATATAAAGCCTTACTGGTAGTTTCCACTTTAGCTGTGGTTTCTTTTCTGGAAGGATGTGATGCTTATAAGAAAGCTAAGGATATGGAAAGGTCACAGTGAAGCATTATGGAAATTCAATGTAATTGAAAAGGAAGGAATAACAAAGAAAGTACAGATGTTGGATGAATGCCCTCCATGCTTCAAAAGATTAAAGTATGGGTAGAAAAGAGTGTTTTCCACTCCTGAATTCTTCTGTCATTAGGTGGCAAGGAGCCTTACATGCTTTAATCTTTTCAACTTTCCTGCAGAAGTTGTGATACAACTTTTCTTTATACTTTAGGCTTTCAAGTGTCTCTGTCTTGTTCCTCCCACCTTCTGCGAATCTTCAGTTTGCAACATGCCAAAATTTAGCTAACCAAAAGGGAGTTGTTTGGAATCTCTGAAAATTATATGGTTTATGTGCACCATTCATCAGTGGAGGAATGTTATTGCAAAGAGGTAGTTATTTTATCTCTTAGGTATTTAATTCTGTTAATATATAGCAGTGGTATTTTTGTCTGTCAGCCCAAAAGCTTCATTACTTTCAGCTACTAGAGAAAGGAGCCTGAAATACTCAAGCTGTCAAATAATGTGAAACTCCATCCTTTCAAATGATGAAATGTAGGATTTATTTCAGTGGAAAAAGAAACAAGGCAGAAGAGAAGCTGCTCTATACAAAGACTGACTGTGAGACTCCAGCACCGGAGCTACGAGCTCAAGACAGGAACTTTACTTTAAAAATACACAAGGCTCAAAAATTCACCTGCTGAATTATTACAAGAGCTCTCACTTCTTTTAACACCTTAAGAGAGAGCACATAGGTGAAAAGGCTGCGCACATTTTCTCAGAGGGTACTTTTAGTAGCAAACTTTTGCAAATAAGAGATTTTGGCAAAAGTTTAAAGAGTAATAATCAAAATATAGCATTCCAAAAAGCATTGACTTAGCACATGCTAACCCATACAACTCAGCAAAATCCAACCCATTCGATCCCAAATTACACAAAACATTAAGAAAGGAGAGAAAAAGAGGAAAAACTGTTGGGAGTTTTCAGAGTTATAGGATTTTTGGAGGGCAATAAGCCCCCTTGCACAACACAGCTTTTGATGGGAAAGCAGGCCCTGTGGTCTGGCTTATTCTCATGGGAAAAGAATGCATGAGATATGCTAGGACAATTCGACCTGACTGTTCTCATGAGAAAGCATGCAAGAAAAGATGATTTGACCTTGGCGCAAGCAAGAGAAACTTAAACAAAGAAGAAAACAAGCCTACAGACCCCACGAGAGATGAAGCCAATCAAACCTGTATCGCTGTAAAGAGATGTAACCAATTAGAATGTGTAGCAATGTGCTCATAACTTTATTAACCAATAATAATAGTGTAAGAACTGTCTGCCAATAGTAATAGAATTAGAAGTGTGTGAATAAGTTAGAAATAGTATAAGAATATGTCTGATGCTCTGAATAAAGGCTTCACTTTGATCAAATTGGTCGTTCTCATGATGTTCCAAGAAGAAAAAATCCTTCGCATATTTACCATAAAAAACTATAAATTATAACTAACACCAGAAAGTACTGTGCAAATTCAGCTTCCATGTAGCCATTTGATAAGATTCAAATAAAGATAGAGAGCACATGATGCTGCTTTTATTTGATTTGACCACCGGTGGCCACACACCCTGCCCCCAGGCAGGACTTCCAGTCAATTGCCAGCCAATCTGGGGCTGGGTTAGGGACTCCAAGGTATGCTATAGGCAGTGCTCCCCAGGACTGGCAGCTCCTCTGGCATTGTCTGATGAGGCCTGCAGAGGCTGACATGTAGGATAGGGCATTATCTCACTCCTCTGGCATTCAATCTATCCATACCCCCCAAAACACACACACACATACACTTGACTTGGTCCAATAATTAATAAAATAATCCAGTGTTTTACAATGACTTAGCTGTTGATGTCAGAGCTGGCCATACAATTTGAAATTGAAAAGGTGGTTGATGGAAGAGACACATTTCTGTGAAAATTTTCATGGCAAATTTTTCAATTTTTCCCTTGTTTTTCCTTATGTTTTTCACAAGACCTGACACAGTAATAAGCTTCAGCAATTCTAACTGCAAGTGAGAATAGAGAAAAGAGATTCCTTTCAAGAGTGGTCATTACTAGACAAAGGAATTTGAAGAAATGTCCCTGCCCTTGTCTACACTTGAAATATACACATTTCCCCCCAGTTTTCTCTTCTTTTCCTCCCTTATATTTTCATATTGAAGTCCACCAATTTTTATTCAGTGCCATACACTTAGCAGATGCAGCATCTTTCTTTAAGGAGATTATATAATATCTGAAAATTTTGAGAGTTTTTCTTTAAATGTATATGTTCTCACTTGCCCTTTGAAGAGATGACTTTTTTAAGAGGTTCCATTATCACACATACAGAAACTGTGACAAAGGGATATAATGGACAATTACAAGCCAGAATCTTACATGAGTAAGGACCCCTCCTTCTTTTTCAGGAAGTGAAGGAAGGGTGTACCTTGCTAAAAGGAATCTCCTGAGAAATTCCAGTTGAGTCACCCCCACCTCTCCTGAGACCAGTGTATTCATGTTTATACCACTATAATAATCATGCATGACCCAGCATATTTAGTACATGCAGCACCTAGGAGAAGCTACTCGCAATATTGATGATAGAACTCATACTTCAGAATACAAGACTAAGTTTTTTTATTCTGACCTATTTTTAGCCCTTCTTAGACTTAAATTATGAACCCATTGACTATTCAAACTCTTTTTCTCAAAATAATGTCAGAAGAGGGACTGAGCCTGATAATTCAATAATTTTCTCTCTTACACAGGGTTTTGCCTACACGAATTTGATTTCTAAGTTTGGAGTAACTTAAAATTCTGTTTCTCACATCTGTGAACTTTGCTGTAAATTAGACCCATAAAACAACGGTGTCTTTTGTTCTAGTTGCAATTCCCTCTCCTCCCATGATCAGCTTTTAGGATCAGCTGCTGGCAGAGAGCTCTTCCACTACCTTTTTACCTATCCTGGCACAAAAATTTCCATCCCCCTCCCCTCCTCCCTGCAAATGTGGAGTGGGACACTCACATTCCCCTTAGTCCTGTCCTGTACACTTATTTCATGGTTGCCATATCTGAGCTTGATGTCTTTGAAAAAGAAACTCGGACCTGGTGAAGAGGTCATAAATCATGACAAAAGAGAGAAAACTGTAAATCTGAAAGCCTTGACATAAGAGGGTGTTGTTGCAGCTAAATAGTGCTTACAAAAATAATTACCTGAGCTTCTCAGGCAGAAATCAAGCAGTTAGGGGAGACGGCACTTCTGAGATCATGCTTTACAGAATACACAGGTAAGAATTAAGGCGTCATATTCCTCATCTCAAAGTAGTTTGTCTGTCAGTGATTGCCCCAATGATGGCAGCAGGACAAAAATATTTTGCATTTAGAGAGCAATTATCTGAATATGAACCACTTACTTTTTGTTACAGGTGTCACAGAAGTGGGTGACACACCAGTGCCATGTCAAAGGAAAATATAAAAACATGGAAAGAGTATTGAAGCTTGGATATTGTTGGCCAAATCATGCTTTTTAACTTGTTGTTCTCATTCCAAGAGAGGAACACACAGAACATGTCAGATGTTACAGTAAAAAAATGGATAAATCATATTTATATGAACAGGAAATTCAGATCCTTTGTCTAAGACTTGAAATCACATTGCAAAGTAAGAAACAGCAGCTGTCACAGCCCTTCCATGCTGAAATGCATATAAATTTAGGGAGTGAAGAGAAACTGGAGAAGAAAATACACAGTGCAAATCTAAACCTGAACTGTACTCTAGAAAATTCTCCGATGAATGACAGTGAGAAAGACATGGAAATATGAACTGGAAATAGAAAACTAGCCAGACTTGGAGGCAGTGTGTTTTAAGTTACAGAACTGTATTTTAGCAGAAAGGCAGCAAAATTGCAGAACTACAGAAGATATATGCCTCAAGGAAATATAGAAAATCCCAGGGAGGACATTTTCTTGAATCCTAATTTTGATAAAATATTGGAAGAAGGAGAATAAAAGGAGCATGAAATAGCATAAAAGTTCTGTGAGGAAAAAAAAAAATCACATGTTTTCTGAAGGTTTGGTAGGCATTTCAATTTTTAGTGCAGGAAATGGGAAAAGTAATAAACTCTGGGATTAATTTACCTAATCTCTCCTAGTTTTGTCTCTAGGCAATAAAGAGAAATAAGCACTTATAAAATGTATCTCACCCCATATACTATAAGTCTTCTAAAATAGATCAGTGATGGATTAAAAGTTCCCATTTCTCTTTGCCAGGTAGAAGAGTGGAAAGTGACTAGCTCATATGATAGTATCTAGATTGCAGATGTCTACACATCATTCCCCAAAATGGTTAGAACTCCACTGGGAAATTTCAGAACAAAAAGCTATGACACAGAACAATTTACACAGGTATTCACAAGGTTCCACTTCAATATCACATGCTGACATGTAAACTCAAAGTGTGACATTTCTATTGGACAACCTCCAGTGTTTGAAGCACAGATAGAAATCAAAAGTTGAAAAAAGCAAACAAGAGCCAATTAACTCACAGCAGAGGTGCTAAAATGCACCTGACATTACTCTGAACAAACAGAGTTGTCCAGTGCAGTCTGGAGAATACAAAACTTCTCCTGTTAATTAGAAACATAAAACTATCAAAGAACCCAGAAGTAACACCTTATTCTGGAAGTGATGGTCATTGAAACATGACTGTGAAGACCAAAAGAAGATAACAATTGAAACCACAAACAACAACAGACTAGATTCGGGGCTGAAGTGTCCCATGCGATTCAGGTGTTACAAAGAAGGACCTTTGGGACTATTCTCCACTTCTTTCATTCATATTAGAGAGTTGTCTTGGCTAATGATAATTATAGTCTCTTTTCCCTTTCACACTGTTATTGTGAACTCTAAACCCAGCTCTATGCAGAGTTATACCCTGCTATATCAGCAAAGATTCACTATTTTGGGGAATCATCCCTAAAACTCTTCATACTTTGTCTCTTGTGGACATCCTAACCATGAAACATTATAGTTATGGTTTTGTCTGGCAGAATAAGAAGTTCATTTTATGAATGCCTACAAAACAGAATAGCTTTAGCTGGAAGGAGTCAGAGAAGTTTTGTTTACCTGGGAGGCAGGTAATGCAGTTCAGAATATTTTCAGGGCTGAGCCTGAAATTACTAGATGCACAGCCATTGGCCTTAAATCTGGACTCCTGGGTATAGACCAGGTAGATGCTGCATGACATCAGACCTGAAAAGTGTGTTCTGAGTTTCCTGAATAAAGAAACTTCAAGAGGTAAAAATAAACAGGACTTCAAACCCATTTTTAGGTCTCAGCAGAGATTCAATGTGAGTATGTAGCAGTTCAAGACTTTAAACTTTCCTAGAGAAGTATTTAGGGAACTTTGGAGAAGCATGAATTATTGATTTCAGTTGCTTCCAGATCTAATCAGTAGGTAATTAAAAAGCTAAATTAAAAATATTGTATATTTACACATTTTCCACAGTGTCTGCTGTGGTGAGTAGTCAGATTTCAGATACCAAATTTCTGTGGGAGAACTGCTAGGGGACAGCATGGAATCCCAGCAGAGAGTGGGCAAGTGTGTCTAGCCAGCTCTGATCAAAACAGGAGATCCAGAAGTCTAGGAAAAGGATGGAGGAGGACCAGAGGGAAGTTGCCCTGACTTGAGAAAGAAAAGTGATGTGGCCGGTGACGAAAGAAAAGGATGTGCTGACCACAGATGAGAAAGAGGTGTGTGAATTGCATCTGTGTGTCTCAAGAAGATCTTGTTGTAGGTTGGGAAATAAACCAGTTCCCCCCCATTCCCCGCCGGGGCTGTCCCGCGGTCCTGGGGCTGTCGCGCCCGTGGGGACTGCGTCGGGAACGGAGCCGCCGGTGGGGCAGTGCTGGGGCTGCCCCGCGCTCACACAGCATGTGCCAGGAACTGCCGGGGCTGCGGGTGATCGCGCCAGGCAAGCCAGCGGCGGCAGCAGAGCAGCAGCAGCAGCACGGAGCCAGGCGGGCCATACCCGCAGCCAGGGCATGCGGCAGGGAGCCCCGAGGAGCTGCTGGGGCTGTGGGCAGCGGCACCGAGCAAGTCAGCAGCGGCGGCGATGGCGGCGGGACAGTGGCAAGCACAGAGCAGCAGCTTCGCCCAGCGCCAGCGCGGCTCGGCGGGAGCGGCGCGGGCCACCCGCATCCGCGGGGGTG
>VYZS01010882.1:7291-31980 GCA_013400695.1 Neodrepanis coruscans | reverse complement strand
GTAGCTGTATGTGTAGGTGTTGAAAGACACCTGAGTAGGGCAAAAGTAAAATTCATGAATGACCCGGGGGCTCTTGTTTGTTCAGCCTCGCTGCACAAGGGAGGTCAGGGACAACACTGACACCTTCTGATAAGAGGTGGGTATATCCATTGCCTTGTAACTGCAGAGAAAGAAGCAGGATGCTCTCTGCATCTGCAGGAGTGGGTAGTTCCCACATCTATTTCTATTCTACTTCTGTAGTTTTGGGCATCTCCCCAAGTCATTTCAAGCATTGCACCTCTTCTGTATTCAACTTGATGCAAGTTTCAGCTAAAAAGAGACAGCAGAGAGGGAAAACAAGGAGATAAGGGCTGGCAAAGGCCTCCACTGGCAGAATCTGAAAGAATAAATGCATCTGTATTGTTTCTGTGATGAGTTTAATTGCAAAATAATGACAAATGTAGTAAGAAGATGCAGAACATTATTAGGTCATTTGTCACTGCTGGTGACCCTGCAGAAATAGGCTTAGACTTGTTTTTCTTAAGGAATTTATAAAGAGGCACAGATTTAACTGCAGGGAGAAAGATATAAAGTTATTAAAGGAGCAGATAATAAATACAAAGCCTTGAACTAAGTAAAAAAAAAATTTGCTTATATATATGAGTTGTACTACTTTGCTTATGGGGGAAAACCCAAAATAGAAGACCTGCATATTCAAGAATACGAAAAAAATCATGTTCACTGACATGAGTGTAACGGGATTCTGTTTGCTGCAGGAAATCTGGGTAAAGAACAATGCACTGATTTTCCATTCATATTATCATAGCCACAAAATCCACTTAGTGCTAGTGACAACAATTTGAATCTCCTGCTTGTGTTTTGTCCAGGCAAAGCACACATCTGAGATCAGTGTATGATGGAAATATGTCTTATAAATTATAGTAAGATCAAGTAACCAGTAGGTGGATTAAAAGTAAATGGCACTTGATATGCTCAGATCAATATCCTGCCCTTGTTCTCCCTAAACACAAACATTACAACAGGTCAGGCTGCATATAGAACTTGGGTTCCTGCTAGTATAATTTCCTTCAGAAACTGTCTACTCTGGAGGTGGAAAACAAGGGCAAACATTAAGGGATGCTGGTCTTCTTTCAGCCAATGCAGCAGAGGTGCTTTCCAAAGGAAAGTACAGGAAGGGGTGATATGTGCTGAGTTTCCACTTGCCATTGTATCAGGGCTCAGCTGCATATATATACATGTATGCAGTATAGAGAGATATATATATGCAATACATATATATATGTGCCTGGGCAGCTGCAAAACACTTCCTACTATCCCACATAGGAAATAAATAACTTTATTTTTAGGTAACTTTATTTCTAGGAGGAGGCATTGCAGTTATGTTTCTCAACTGATAATATAGGGCTTAGCAGTCCTAGAGAAGAGGGGTTAAGAGTCACAGTAGATACTCACCTCTTTCTTCAGCTGAATAGCCATAGTAGTCATGAAACCTATTATAGTTAACTGAGGGCATCTAAGGTTCCTTTTTAAAGTGTGTCTGTCTTTAACATCCTAAATCCAGAGCCAAAGAAACATAGAATATCCTGAGTTGGAAGGGACCCAAAGGGACAGCCCCAGAAATCATACCATGTGCCTGAAAGCATTGTCCAAACCCTTCTTGAACTCTGGCAGGCCTGGTACTGTGACCACTTCTCTGAGAAGCCTGTTCCAATGCCCAACTACTCTTTGGGTGAAGAATCTTTGCCTAATATTTAACCTAAATCTCCCCTGTCCCAGCTTCAGGCTATTCTCAAGTCCTGTCACAGGTCACCAGACAGAAAAGATCAGTGCCTGCCTATCTTCTTCCCCTCATAAGGAAGTTGCAGGCTGCAATGAGGTCTCCCCTCCAGGCTGAACAGACCAATTGACCTCAGCTGCTCTTCATATGGCTTCCCATCAAGGCCCTTCACCATTTTCATTGCCCTCCTTTGGACACTCTCTATTAGTTCAATATCTTTCTTATATTGGGGTGCCCAAAACTGCCACAATATTCAAGGTGAGGCCATACCAGTGCAGAGCAGAGCTCCCTTGACCAGCTGGTGATGCTTTGCCAGGACATCGTTGGTCCTCCTGGCTACCAGGGCACTGCTGACTCATATTCAACCTGTCATCAACCAGGACCCGCAGATCTTTTTCCATGGGTCTGCTCTCCAGCCTCTTGTTCTTCAGTCTCCTTGGACATTCAGGGTTATCCGGTCCTAGGTGCAGAATCCAGCACTTGTCTTTGTTAAACTTCATATGGTTGGAGATTGCTCAGCCCTCTAATTTATCTCTGTCTCTCTGAAGGGTCTCTCTGCCTTTGAGGGAGTCAACAGCTCCACTCTAGTATCCCTTCCAGTCCTGCATCCGCATTTATTATGAAGATGTTGAAGAGCACTGGGCTTAAGATGAAGCCCTGAAGAATTGCTGTAGTCACCAGTTACAAGCAAGACATAATGCAATTTGCTATAACCCTTTGCACTCAATCCATGTGCTAGTTTCTCATCCATCACATGAATTTGTGAATATATTTACTTTTCACAATTTGTGAGTATATTGACATCTCCAGTTAAAACTTGCTGGAACTGCACATTTCTTTGTCAGCCTTAATCTGTCTGAAAGAACAAAGATTGAAATTTATCAATGTTAATAATAAACAAAATATTAATAATTTGATTATTTCCTATCAATATAGATACACAGACATAACAAAATTCAGCCTGAATAATAGGGTTCATCTTTAAAGTGATTAAAAAAAACCTGATTATTTTATTTCTTTAAGGGTTTTCTTTGTGCAAAATCACAGAAGTAAATCACAAAATATTTATTGAAATACATTTCTCAGCTACGGAGTTAACTAAATCACAAATTACACTTTGCCTGTAGTATTTAAGAGATGTATCAAAATTTAAGAGGCTCAGTGTATTTAGATTTAAATATTAGGTATAGATTACATGCTTCTTTTAACCATTAATCAGTCCACATAATTTGGGAACACTCTGCAACTGTGAGAAAAGTAGATTTTTTATGCTCTGATGAAAAAATCATATTTTTAAGGGAGTATAGCACACTAGAAACAAGCTTCAGAGATGTATTTTGCATCTACTAACCCTTCTGCATTCAGTGTACTGCATTTGACTAAAATGAAGCCAAAGTACTTTTAAGGGTGAGATCCATACAACAAGCACAGTAGCACAGGTATACTACAACCAGCTTTAAACTCTCTAGCTCTGGTCTGTAGTCTCCACGTGCTTCACTTCTCAGTCAGTTTGTAGGGTCCAGTTTAAGCACCCTGTGACCACTTCCTCTCTTTTCTCTCATGTTATTTTTCTTGTTGTTGCCAACAGGCCTGTCACATTAGTCCCTGTGACTAGTGTCTGATCATTTTCTCCTTGTTTCTTTCAGAAGTATGAGCTTCATCCTGGGTCAGAAGCAATCAGGTAGTAATTGGAATGCTTCTCAGTCTTCCCCTAGCCTTATAACAGCTCTGATTCCACCTTGCCATCCCAGCTTCACTCAAACAGCACATTCCTGTTGGGAATGGATTAAAGCTTGCTAGTGACCATAAGCCTGAGGACATCACTCTGGGACTGCTAAGCAGTGGGGACTACTGCTCTTCTGCTCAGGTTTGAAGCACCTAGAAGAAGATGGATTACCAACGAATGAATGAAGAGACTACCTTGACCATGGAAATAGCTCTGGTAGTGAGCATGAAAGACACAGGAAGGCAAGAATTCAGAATTTTTACACATACAGAAAGGATTTAAGGTGTATTAAATACCGGATAATCAAGTCAGATAAGGGGGAGTCTTCAAAGACCACAAGCTAAAGAAGGAAGGAAGATTTCACATCATAAACTGATCCAGCCCTAGCTGGCTACTTCTTTAGATGTGAACTCATTTGAAAGCTACAGAGTCAAATTTAAGGAGAGCAGGTCTGGTCTTCTCTTTCTGTCATGAAACTGGATTAGGATTGCTCAAGAATTTCTCTGTTGTTTGAGAGGTTTAGTCACTCAGCAGCTCAGCCCATGAGGGAGTTGAGCTCCTAAATGAGATTTTTTTAGTGGTAGAATATTATCCTCTGAGCTTTGCACAATACACTTCTGAATTCTAATGGGGGGAGACCCCATCAGTCTACAACTTCATCATGAGAGGAAGAGGGGCAGACACTGATCTCTTCTCTATAGTGATCAGTGACAGAACCTGAGGGAATGGCCCAAAGTTGTGATAGGGGAAGTTTAGAGTGGATATTAGGAAAAGGCTCTTCACCCACAGGATGGTTGGGCTCTGGAATAGGCTCCCCAGGGACGTGGTCACAACACCAAGCCTAACAGTACAAGAAACTTTTGGACAATACTCTCAGGCATGTGATTTGACCCTTGGGGATGGTCCTGTGCTGGGCCAGGAGCTGGAATCAATGATTCTGGAGGGCTCCTTCCAACTCAGGATATTCTGTGATTCTGTGATTACTTTCTGCAGTCTCTTGTTTGTGAGGAAACAGGACAATTTTAGAAAATGAACAGACAATATTAAATGGAGAGCAAGCAGATTCATCATTCCCTGGAGTCTGAGGAAATACACATGAATTGCAAGTATTTACTCCTAGGTTTGGATTTTCATTGAAACTTTGCAGAAGTGGGACGGGTGAGCCATGAAATGAGCCAGCATTCCAGTCCAAGTATCATATAGTCTGTAACACTCAATGCTATCTGCACTAAAGTCTTGCATCTCTAGAATTCATCCTGGCAGATTTCTTTGAGATTCAATATAGGAGAAAAGAAAGTCTCATACTTGCTGCTTCAGTGTTTATCTTTTGCAGCTCTGGAAAGCAAAAAGGATGAATGATCTTTCAGTTTCCTCTCTCACCTTTTCTGCCATTTCATGACCATTCTTCCTCCATCTCCCACTTTCCCCTCTCCCAAGCCTCTTTCAACTGCTGCTTTTCTGGAACTGTCATAGCTTACTCCTTAGCAGGAAAGTATGTATTGCCTTTAAATAAGACATCAAAATAGAGTAAAGACCTAGGCAACAGCTTTAAAAGCGTCATACTGCCAGCCAATTCAGGACAATCACATTCTCCTCTTGTTATTAAAACCAACAACAGTAAAAAAAAAGGAAAAAAAACCCAAACAAAACCAACCTGCAAAAACCAAAGCAAACAAACAAGCAGAAGAAAAAAAAATTGGGTTTTACCAAGGAAGAAAATTAAATGCATGAGAATTTAAAATCTAGATGTGGAAACTGTTTCACTACACCAGTTCATGTTTAGCTCTCTTAGGTTTGTTTTTTCTTTACATCATTCCTTCACATCATTATTTCTCATATTTAATTGGTACTGAAACTCTGTTTTTACTTTTTTTTTTTGTGCACACAGTAACTCCAGTATCGCCTAGAATTTTGAAAGAAAGACCCTTCTAAAGAACAGTAAGAGTCAAACTCCAACTGTTCAGCCTTGCTGAGGACTGGCTTAGCAACATCTCCTCAAACTACAGTAGCAGCAGCAGAGCTACATTCTGATATTTGTAAATTGCCACTATGAACAGTCATTACTACTCATTGCAGGAATTTCAGAGCAAAGCCATTTAACAGGATAAGAACTGGGAACCAAATGGACTTGATTTGTATAGAAGTTTATATCCGGTAACAGTTTTAATACAGGAAGCTTGCTTTTTATGCAGATATTCTGCCTTAGTTTGGCTTTCATTGTTTCCTATACAGCTTTTATATGATATAAGCCTTGCTATGAAAAGTAAGCTTAGTCATTTCAGTGGTTGTTTTTTATTGCACACTTGCATCACCAACTGCTACAACTACTCCAACTGTATACTTTTTCTACGACAACAACTTGTTTTTTGCACAAATGACATTATTTCCTTATTCTAAGGAATACAGTACCTTATTCTCCTAATGAATCATATATGCCAGAAACATGTGGAAACCAGTACTAATNAAAAAAACCCAAACAAAACCAACCTGCAAAAACCAAAGCAAACAAACAAGCAGAAGAAAAAAAAATTGGGTTTTACCAAGGAAGAAAATTAAATGCATGAGAATTTAAAATCTAGATGTGGAAACTGTTTCACTACACCAGTTCATGTTTAGCTCTCTTAGGTTTGTTTTTTCTTTACATCATTCCTTCACATCATTATTTCTCATATTTAATTGGTACTGAAACTCTGTTTTTACTTTTTTTTTTTTGTGCACNGTTTTTTTTTTTTTTTGATAGTCTGTTTCATGTAATTGAAGGATGAGGAGTCAGTTTATTCTCTAATGGAAACTTGTATTTTTAGGGTGTAGGAAAACAGTCACAGAACATGAATAACTAGGTAAAAATTAAAAAAAAAAAAGTTTTTAAAACTCCCAGAATATCACTGCAACTCTAAAAATAAATCCTTATCTAAGCCCAGTATCACAGCAAATAAAGATAAATTTAGATGACTGTCAAATGAATGGTATTTCCCACACTATCAAATTATTTAATGTTTAGCTTACAAAACGTTTTGTTCCTACGAATTAATCCAAAGTGAAAAACAAGTAGTGTCCAACATTAACAGATGTAAATCTTTAGATCAATGCACTCAGCACAATACCCTTTGAAAATCCAAATTTTTTTCCTGTCCAACAGTTAGAAAGACAATGGGTATGATCCAGAGATGCCTGCCTGACATGTTTATAGACTAATCTCACATAGCAAAGGTAAAAGATAAGGAAAAAATACACAAGGAACTGAAACACTAGGAGAAAGCTCAAAGTTTCATATAGAGCAGCACACAGCAAAAGTTGCCAGTCAAAGGAGCACTAGCAAGAGGCATGCAACTATTGAACTGAGCTGGAACCCAGTCGGCCAGAACACAATATTGTTTGCTGGAGATAGGGTAAAATTGGAGTGATGGCAATAAGACACAGCTGAGCCAATGCTGGGATATAGTTCACTATGCAGTCTATAGCAGGGTCCTTCCATTCAGCTTCCTACACTTTACATTTCCCAGAAATGCAATGACATTTCTATGTGACACAGAAGAATTCGACACCCATTAGTCTGCCATCATAGAATCTCAGGATTTCAGGTTGGCAGAATAGAGCAATGCCCCTTCTAAGGTCATATCTTTTTCATTCCTCTTTTAATGTCCATAAATGCTTTCATACATTTCTGACATTGGCAGAGAAAAACTGCAATCTCAATAAAAGTATTGAACCCTGAAAATTAGACTCAAATTTATGTGGCAGTTTAGAAACATGATGGCTCAGTCTAACAGACATACATTTTGGAAGCACTGGCAAGCCATTACCTGATTAGGTTTGTCACGATTACAACACACTGCTGCACATCTAGAAAGAGTTCAAAATGACTCAGTCTCCTCATTTTTATGATGCATCATATATTTCCTTTTGTTGCTGTGCCTACAATATTCTTATAGTGTAATGTTTCTTAATTTGAATTTATATTCCAGAACATCGATTCAGTCATCCAGTGTTATTGTCCTAAGGATTTGCAACCAGATCATTGTTGTTTAAGCATTATTTTTCTCTACTTTCAGTTCTTCCTCAGCTTTCTGCAATCTGAAACTAATATTTCTATTGTGGTAATATAAACTGTATCACTCAATGCAATCTTGTCACACTCAGCAAGCCCAGTTTTACTCAGTAAATGAAGTTCATGTTTCCAGATGCTCAGATATTTTACATATTAGAACAAAATGAAATCAGATCAAATCAAACCAGATCAAATAGAATTGGAGGACCGCTCTTCTTAGAAGAGTTGAGTTCTGAAGTATTTCCCTGCCTGGTAAGTAATCCTCACTGCATCCACTCACATCAGAAGTAATGCAAAAAGTTTGAAGCCCAAACCAAATAAGTAGAAGCCTTGGCTTTTGATCTCAGTTCTTACCATAGCAACTCTGTCACAACCCCAATTCTACATACCTCAAAATTTATGCCTACCTTGAAATCAGAACAAGGTGCAGAGATGTCCCTCCAGGCTTGTCGATGCAGAAACTGCTAACAGAACAAGGAACCTGGTTTTTCACAGTCCATCACCCTCTGCAACATGCATAGGTGAGGCATGCTGCCTTCTCAGCAGGCTTTTTCAGAAGTATCCTTAAGACTTAAAAGCTAGTAATATCAGAGTACTGGTTATGGCTGGGAGATAACCCAGTCCATTAATTCTCTTCATAGTAAGTTGTATGGGCCTATGTTTGTGATTTGTGCCCAAAGCAGTGTTAATAACACTATGTAACTATTGGTGAATCATGCTTGCACAGGATCAAAGACTTTTCTGTGTACAGAATGTCTAAGTTCTTCATTTTGCTCATGACAGGTGTAAGTAGAGACTAGAAAGAGTTCTCCAATTCTCTCCTGTATTTCTAGCAACAAGAATGTCTTTTTTTGAAAAGTACATTAAAAACTTTGCTGCTCTAGCTAATAAGTAGTCTTCAAATGACTATAAAGTATCACTACATGTATGATCCTTAAATCTGCTTGATGCCCCTAAATCATATGAGAACACGAAATTTTGCAAAAGCGGTGCTTTGTAAAGAGATGGTACCAACATATACAAATGATGCTTCATCCAGGCAACCAAATTTCTGAAGAGAGAATATTTATTTTAAAGATAGGGGAAAAATACCCTAGTTAAAGATTATCTTCTGAGTTATGCAAAATGGGCATTGTCCTCTTCCTCTTGCTCTTGAACCTATCTCTTCCAGCAGCCACATCTGTTTTGAATAGCACCATTCTCAGCCACCACTGATAAAAGCTCTATATATGCCCACATGTCCAGAGTGACATGTCACCAAACTAACTTTTTTTTCCCCCCCCGAGTGACAGGAAAGGGGAATAAGGGCATAAAGAGGAAGAACCTGTAGCAAGCACTTAATGTTCAGGTTCAAGACTGAAGGAACAGGGAAGGCTGTCTGTCATACAAAGTATCTGCAGAAGATCCCCCAGACAACCCTGAGGCAGAAGTAAGGAGGGAGCTGGCCAGAGATGGTGGTTTAACAAATGGTTCTGCTGAAGCAGATTGAGCTTTGAGATTTTATATCTCACAACAAGAGATGCAACATGAAAATTAATCCAAAATCAAAAATGAAATTAATGAATTTGGAAAAGAAATAGTCATTTCTACAAGGGGATGAGGTAAATTATGGGCTTTCTTCTGGGTAGCTATGGTTAGATAGATTAGGAACTACAGCAATGAAGCTGAAATGCAGTTGGAACAAAAAACAAGAGTTTTGGCAGAGGAATTACTCAGAATTCTGCTAGTCTTTTGGGCATGATTAATCTTAGACTTACAGATGGAAGCAACATAAAGATTATGAAATCAAAGTTGTGTCAGATGCCAGCTAGGTGACATTAGAGATGTATGTGAGACATGAACTGAGGATACTGGAGCTGTAGCTGTCAAACTCTCAAATCAAATGTTATATCCCCAAAATATATGGGAATCAAGTTATCATGACCTTTGCATCATAACATTAGCTCTTCCATTGTATTCTCCTTTCCAGAAAGTAGCAGTTTTATTTTGTTTAGTCTCCTGTAATAAATTACTAAATGCTGGTCTCCTAATTGAATACACTGCTGCTGGATCAAGATTTCTTTGACATAGTTTTCCTTCATAGTGTATGTGAATGTCTTATTAATAGCTTTCAGCTTGTTTACATTTAAATTTAAATCATATTGGAATTCATGTATTCCATTGATATACTAATCTGTTTCTCAGTTTATGTCAATTTGGAAGCTTACTACTTCCTTGAATATTTTGCGCTCAAATTAAAACTATTTAAACTGACAATATTTTATGATAATTTTAACAAATTTATTGCAGTAAGTTAGCAATCTCATTTTGAACTGCTGAATTAATTTATCAATATCATTATGTTATTTGTAATCCATAGTTGTTGTAAATATATACAGAACACATTGTGAGAAATTAAAACAAAGACCTGGAATCAAGCTCCATTTACACAGTATCTTCAGTTGGTCAGTGTTTCACCAGCATGACATGGATGGAATAAACTCAGTTAGGACAGTCAGGTTTCATTCACCAGCTGAATGCTGTTTTTCTGTGAGTAGAGTCAGCTGCAGGACCCCATGTACTTTCTCATTTCCTGGGTGCAGGAGATGACGGCTCTGAGCTGCTGGCTCTGGAGATGACCACAGATATTCATAGGTGATGGAACTGCTACAGTGGCAGATTTTGTGGTGCCAGACTTTTGGACTTCTAAGACTGGCAGTTTGGGCCTCCAGTTGTTCTATCCTTTGTATGCTGTAGCAGGGTGTGTGTTAGTTGGGTATGTTGCAGGAAAGTAATGTGGCAGGCAAAGCTCCCTTCCTCAGTTTATGCCTTCATAGTTAAGGCAACTACCTTAAAAAAAAAAAAGCAAATAGTTTTGTCTTATGGGGAAAATATTTAAACAAAAAAAAAATCTCTTCTTAAAATAAAAATACATATGTATCTTTCACATCTCCACGTACACAGATTTTGGACAGGATCTTTAAGCAAGGAAGTCTTTCCTCCACCTTTTTTCGACTCTGCAGTGATGGACTGACCTTTATTTTGAAAAACAGCTCGGCCTTAGAGATGGGATCTTTCCATGCTGCTGGAATACTTGATGTCCCCAGTCAGTTCCAGGTAGTGGGTAGTATAGCATCAGTGGCCCTTTATCCCCATTTCCCCCTCTATTCTCATCATTTCTGCAGGCAGATTGCTTCATATCTTTGAGTATCTCTTGTTTCTTCTCTTACATTTTGGCTTCTCAGCTAATTGTTCAGACTTTCCCCTGCCAATCAAGCTTCTCCATAGTGAGGACTCTGATACACTCCAAGAACTTACAAGATATTGGTTATATAGAAAAGTGGAGCCTTAGAGTATTAGATGGGGAGATAGGAAAAAGAAGATTCAGAATTAAAAAAAAAAAAACCAACCTAAGTTTAAGCTTAGGCAACTCTGCACCACATCAGCCTGTCTGCTACAAAGCAGTTAAATATATGTATTTATGCATTCCTAAGTAGAGAAGGAAAAGTTGGCAAAAGTGTTGAAATATATTGTGCAAGTAATTTATTATCCATGGCCAAATCTGAGGAAAGTACATGGGAGCCTACCTTATCAGCCACAGCTGGAGAGGAGGTTTCCTTTTGGATTTGTTTCTGATCTTGAATTTTAAAGGTTTGTTCATTCTGCTTAAAATATTCACCATTGATATGGTATAGTAGCATATAGAAGGTGCAGGTGTTAAAGCTCATTTCAGGAAACCTTTACAGTGGCTGCACTAACATTGTGCTCTGACATTCTTTCAACCAGTTAGTTTTTGAGTCTGATATTCACAAATATTGTAGAAGCACACCTTTTGAGTGTTGTGGGTTGAAGCTAAAACTGGTGGTTTTCCTTTTTACCACCCCCCCGGCAGGGGGGGTTGTGTGTGTGTGTGTGGCCGCCCTGTCCCAGGCCGCGGCAGGCGGGGCCCCATCCCCGGGCTGCCATGGGAGGGGGGGCTGCCCCGCCCCCAGGCCACGGTGGGCGGGGGGCTGCTCCCACCCCGCCCCCCAGCCGCAGCAGACAGAGGGGCCGCCCCCGCCCCACCCCCAGGCCGCTGATGTTGCCAGGCGCTGCCAGCCCTGGTCAGGGTCGGCGCTATGCGCATGCGCGGTGGGTCTCCCGTGCGCATGAAATTGAATGGAGCCGGTAGTAGCCCTCTCGTGACAGGGGAGCTGCTGCAGTGAGTGGCTGGGTTGGCACGGCTCGAGCTGGCCCAGGGGTGGTGTCGGGACCCCTGGGACGCCACGTGGGGCCAGGGGGGAACCGCACTTCTGGTCCGGCGCATGGAGTCTCACTAGGGGCAGTTCCCGGGCGCTGACCGTCCAATCCGAGAGAGGAAGTTGCCCAGGGGCAGCTGCTCATGCGCAAAGACTGGTCCCCTATAAAAAGGTGAGCAGGGCTGCCATCTTTCTCTTTCTTTGCCGGAGCTAGTCGGAGTAACATCTCTTCTCGCCTCCGCGCTGAGTTTGGCTCCCGCACGCGGGCCGATTGGCGACTTCAGCAGCAGCGGCACGGATTGAGGACCACATCATTTCATCAGCAGTGGTATTCCTTCCCAGGGAAAAGGGGGTGGGCGTTCGCGGTTTTTCTAATTGTCCCAGTGCCTTTTCAGGAGCCTGGCAGAAACCTAGCACTACCCTAGAGTTCCCCTAATTGGCCGTGGGACCTGGAAGAGCTGAGGTTGTGGTTTTCCTGATTTTTTCCTGGTGCCTTTTCGGGAGCCCCGGCAGAGAACCTGGCGCTAACCTAGAGTTCTCCTAATTGGCCACGGGACCCAGAAGAGCTTAATTTGTCTGTCTTTGTGCTTTATTGTTGATTTTCTGTGTGTGTAAAATAAACCTTGTTATTTGTTTGTTTTCCTTTTTTGAGTGTGTGTGGCTTCTCTTGGACCTCTCTTGTCAGTACCGTGCTTCCTAGTGGTAAAATCATGACATTGAGTAACTTTCTACTTTGTTTTTAGTCTCTCTGAATCAAGTGAGAAGTCGGAAGTTGAAAAGGAAATTATGAAGGGGGAATATTTTAGAAATGTCAACAGACTGTCAGTAAAGTACAAGAAACCAAAGCTGTAAGCAACTTTCATTCCATGCTTCTCTTCTGAGTCCTTCTATGTCCCAGTCATCATACTCAAAGCTCTCAGTTAGAAGAAAAGATCTGTGGCAAAATTCCTATGTTTGCTGCAAGACATTAGCAAAAATATGGGTTCCTTGGGGCCAGGAGGTACTCAGTGCACTTCATTAGCCCAGAAACTCAACAGGTAGAGTGGTGTGAAAAAACTCATGTAGTCCTTTGTAATAATGAAGGGTTAATAAGAAATTAAGAGTTATAGGTAAGAACAATGCTTGCTGTATTGCTGTACATGACAACCGATTCAAGGTTATAAGATAGAGAGATAAGTAACCTAATAGCCTGCTGGGATTTTTAACAGATAATTAAAAATTAATTGAAAGATCTATTCATAATTTATTAACTCTATACAAATTGCTGTATGTACTCTTAGATTGAATGTCTGATACAATAACGTCATTATAGAAAAAAAATCAGCACTTACCTTAAAAAAGGCACTATTTAAGCAATGTTAATAAAAATCAAAGTTATTTTGTTTTCTTGGGAGGGAAAGGAAAGGGAGAAGCTGTTCTTTTTGTTGAAGCAAAATACAACATTTACAAAGTCCTCTTATTATTATTAGTCCATGGTATTCTAAACAGATTAAGTGTTTAAGGAGAGGTGGGTGGCTCTAGAAAGAGGTTGGATGAACATGACTTGTTATATGGCATTGAGGCAGCACTGCTTCATTTCTGCACTTCAGAATGCTTTTGACTTTATTTTAGAAAAGGATGGTATGAGCAGCAACGTCACTCACTGTTTCACATTGTATAAAATATTTCCCTTTATCATAATGTAAGATGTCTTCTTTTTCTGTTGGCTGACTTACTCAAGAGCTGGAAGTGAACCAATTGTTTTACTGCTCATCAGTTCCTCAGATTTATTTTAGCTGTATATATAAAGAGTGATAACAAAAGGAGAGAAAAAACTCTACATACCAGGACAAGAGAAAGGTCAGATTAATATTAGTTGTCATGTGGTTCCCGCTAAAGAAACAGAAAAAGAGCTGTGGGGAAAAAGGGACAAATGTGATTTGTAGTGTCAGAAACACAAGCCTGAAATGGATTTATTGGTATTGTTCAGTGAATAGATGAGTTGTGGCAATGACAAATTACTTTCTGAAGGAAATATAGAGGGTTTGTTGTTGTGGGTTTACTTGGAATCAGGAGGTACCTTGCCTCTGTTCTGTCCTAATTGTCTAGTAAATCAACTATTTTAAAGTATGTTTTTGAAAAGTGACTTTTCTCTATATTATATGGCTGTATGCTTTTAGTATTTAATGCACTCACCAAAATATGTTCTTATGTTTAATAAAGACAATTCAGCAGTAGTTGCAGAAAAGGCTGAACACCTCTGAGCAGAACCCTCTCTCAAAGCATGTCAGACCAGTCATGCCAATGTCTGTGCATCTCCCACAGGCACTGATGTACCAATTGCATCACAAAGCCCACTGGGTGCTAATGCGACTATTAGGGAAAACGTCCCCCTCAGAAGTGCAGCCCCAATACCCTGGAAGTTCTGTAGCCTTTTTACTGCTCTGCAGCCCTCTGTGGTTACTACTGGTACTGCTAGTCCCAGAGCAGAAAAGACACAAAAATATTATTCTGTTGAATGTATGGGAGGCAATCACCACAGTGAAAAACTGGGAGACTGGCACCAAAGTATGTGTCTCATGCTGGATGCAAAAATGTGTGATACCTGACTGGTGCAGCCAGGTGCAGAGGTATCAGAGGAAGAATTGCAGAGGAAGGAAGGACAGAAGAAGAACAGAGGTGGCATAGCTGTATATATCTTCCTTGTCTCTCCTTGGAGCAAAAAAGGAAACAGATTAGAGATAAAGCTAGTTACCAGGCACCTGAGCTCTCAGTATTACCTTGTCTCGTTTAGGCATCTAATAGTTACTTTATAGTCAAGGAGGAAAAACAGCTTCAGAAGCATCTCTGTCCTATCTTCTTCATCTTTCATAACATTACATGCTTGTTAGAGAAATTAGGATCTAATGCTTTTAAGAGTCTAAGGTGACTAGCTTCAGTGTAGACAATTACCTTTCAGACTTTCATGACTAGAGTGTATATTGAGCATGCACAGAGTTGTATCCCTGCTATTTCTCAGTAAATAACTTAAGTGGCAATCCCAGCAGGCCCCTGTGCAGTGTTTCAGTGCGTCATATCAATCAAATCTGTTTAAATGTGCCTCTGGTTCTGTACTTTCAAATATCGTTATATACTTTCACTGTTAAATGTAGCTGTTAAAACTGCAGTTTTACAAATACAGTAAATGCCTTGTATCTTTGAAAAGCTGGGAAAAAAATAAAATAATGAAAAGTTAGTGTCACAATAAGCAGTTTAAATTCATATTACTTGCCTTCTTCTCCAGTCTTTTAACTTCCCTTTCTCAATTTATGGATGGAATGAAAAACTGGAATTTTTTTTCACATCAGTAAATGGAATGAGGTGGCAATATGCATGCAGCAATTGTGTCATATAAATAGTCACCACTTTTCTGAATCCTTTCAGTTTCAGAACTACAAGAAGACACAAATGGGGAACCATGTCTTCCCTCATAAAGAGATGTCTTGTTGCTCTTTATTTTTATGTCCGAGAAAACAAACACACATGTACACCTTCCTCCCACCACACATATTTTGTTATCTATTAATCTAAAGAGAGATACATATATTAGCCTGCATGCCTACCATCTTCACAGGAAAATAGTAGTTTTTTTAATAAGAAAAGCTTTAAGATTCCTGATTGTATCGGGTTTCCTTATTAAATGCATCAAATCCATCTGCACATTTTTCACACTTTCTTGATCAATTTTCCTCTCTGCACTTTCCCTTGGTCTCGAGTTACTATTGGAGTGCAAGCCAGAGCTGTGCTCTGGTTCTGCATCTCTGGCCCCACTGGAAAATATTCACTTCACAATTTGGAAGATACCTTCTATTCTATTTCCTGCATTTCTTCTATTTGGAAAATAGTCTCTATCAGTAAATTTTGGAAACAGCCATGCATGACACAGAAGTATAGGATTTATGAGTAGTTGGACAGAAGATAGAATAATAGAAAATACGGTTGGAAAAGAGACCAGGAGATCATCTACCCTACAGAAAGACTAGAGCAGTCTACCTGTTTCTAGACCTTAGAAAGTCACTTTACTTATTCTAGCCATCTTTCAAGGAGGAAAACAAAAAACCAAAAAATAAACCCACAAACAAACAAAGATACCCCCACAAAGTTCTATATACAGAATTTTACTATTTAACTGTTCTGCCCGCTCTAATTAATTTCATAACCCCTAGTCATTTTGCAAATTAAGCCTATTGCTTCTTGTTATAGCTAAAGTAAATATGACAAGAGAGTTTATCATCATTATCTTGGAAAATAAACCTTCATGTACCTAAAAATCTATTGTCGTGACTTCTTTACTCTAAGCTGGACAACTCAGCTCCTTTAATTTTTTACTTTTTTTTTTAGGTATTTGTACATACCAGTATGTGTCCTGGTTTGGAAACTAGGGGGGCGTTAAAAGTGACGAGAGAATACAATAAATTCAACAACAAATGACAACATTTATTTTAAAGAGAAAAACCTGACAATAACAAACACAAGGGAAACATACTATGCTCCTCCAGGGCTGGCTGCTGGGCTGATGGACTAAAGGAGGAATTTGGAATGGTGCCGGGCCCTTGCCAAGGTTTCCTGGAAAACAAGAACAATAAAAGAAATGCCGGGGGGGGACCCAAAGCGGGGAGAAATACTACAGCTGGTGAGTGATGTGGTTCTCAACCCACACTGCCTCCGCTGTCACTGAAACTGTGCTGCTGCCCAAACCACGGGAAAACACTGAGCAGAGATGTGTTGAGATGCAGCTCCGATGACTGCCAAGTCCAGAAGAGAGGGAGGGCTTCTGGGCTTGCTGCTTTATAGGGAGTCTATTCCTGCATGATCTCGGGGTCCCTCCCAGCACAGGTTGCCTCGGGATTGGCCAACAGTGCTCAGGCACCTCCCCTCCATGAGATTTTGCCATGGGGCAATATGGTGGCGTTTCCTGCCAAAATGCCTCATGGTCGGGGCCCAAAGTGGGGGGAGGGGCTGCCCATGAGTGCCCCAGGCACCAGTACCAGGCTGTACTCACCCTGCGTGCCAGCGACAATGACTTGCGGGGGTGCTTTCCCCAGCGCAAGGGCTGTTGGCATTCAGCCCTGTGTTTCCATGTCAGCACTGTGTTTCGCACGTGTGGGAAATCCATTATGCATGCGCACAGCACCAGGGACAGCCAGGCCACACCTGCCATTGCTCAGCCCAACACCAGCACTGCCTGTAACTGGGTGGAAAGAGGTTGCTAGCAGCAGCCGCCACCCTCCAAGCGCCAGGACGCCAGTGTCAGCCATACACTGTCCCTGGGGCCAGGGATGCTGCCACCCCTGAGGCTCAGCAGTGTCTCCCGCCGGCGCTGGGGGAGGACACGCCGCACTTGTGTCGCCCCTACGCTGGCAGGACGAGCCAGCAGGGCCCTGGGCGCCGCCGCTGCTGGTCATACACACTGGCTGCTGCACCCCAGCAGGGAGCTGCCCCGGCACACCGCCGCTGTGAGACAGCAAACTGGCGGGGGAAAGGGTCCATGGGACCACTGCTGCTGCTCGCAGCACGCCACAGGGATGGAACAGGGCAGCCCCTGCACCACAGGGCTTCTTCCCTGGCCTCGCTGCCGCCTCCATGTACACACATCCCAATGGGATGTGCGGAACCGGGGACTATGCTGCATCGCCAAGTCCAGAGCCTGTCTACCTTGTTTTTTCTAAAATACAAAACAAAGGTTTAAAACCCCCCCTCCCCTCCCCCCTTCCCTAAACCCCCTAAAAACTCCCCCCCCCGAAAACCACAACTCCCCTCCCCTTCCCCCCCCAAGAAGAAGAAAAACAGAGAAAAGGGAAATACATTCTAACTGCTGAAATCTTGTTTCACCCCATAACAGGGTGAAAGGCTGGTTCTATTTTGCCTGGATGAACAATAGTACACCTTCACAGGTCATACTCCCTTTCACTTTTATTGAATTTTTCAGTCTGAATCCTCTTCAGTACTTTTTCTAATTGATAAAGTTTAATCTGTAGATAAGATTAAGGCATGAACTCAAGAGATAACAGCTGGTTACAGGAGAGTTTATTTATAAGAAAGGATGTTAAAAACAGGAAAATGAGAAGAAGCTCTTAAGAATTTAGATGTTCTCTTCTAACCTTCATGCTTAATATCCTGTCAGTGTCCCAAATTTTTTGTCCCATTTTTATCTGTAACTCTTCTTACATATTCGTCTCCCAACTGGGAAGTACCAATTGCCCAATGGGTGCTAGTATAATACAATCATTAGCAATAATATTTTAAAAAATAGATTCATTAGTTTATTTTCTGCATGACATCAATAGATTTTAGTGCTTGGTAAATACAATCAGGAAAATTCTTTATTAAGACAGTGTCTTTTTTCCCATATTTTAATTCACAACATTTTAGTTGTAAGGAGAAAGACACAGAGCTCTGTCATTTAGAAAACTGAAAAATTTAAATACAGACAACCCTGGAACTGATTTTTTTTGGTTGCCCTGTTTGTGATCAATTGTATCATGGGCATGCCAGACAAAAATAACAGAATATTTCAAGGGTTTTTTGTTAGGAGTAATTCCTTTGAAGTGTTCTTGAGTTTGTTTTAATTCCACATATATATTTCAAACAGAAAATCATAAATAACACTTCATATCATAAAAGCACTGTTGTGTACAAAAGGAGAAATCAAAATGAAACAGATGGATATATCGGACATGAGCTTCTGATTAGTATTTTTGTCTTACTCCATATCTCTTACAGTAAGTCAATCATATTTGACAATAGGCAAGTAGAAAGCCACTGAAAATTGTGAAAAAAATAATTTTAAAAACACATTCAGCTCATAGAGAAGCACAAAATAGCGCAGCTACCAGCCAGTATAAATGTGGGAGTTTTTTTGCTTCCTCTCGCTTCACTTTCTGGCATTCGCAGCAGTTACTTTATTGTAACGTCATAAATTAAGTCAAAGGTGCTTCTCTGCAGAAAAGTTTTATTGTCTCTGTGCATATAGAAAAAATAATACAATGGAATCAGAACCTAAAATGGAGCCAGCTGGGAATCAGAGCTATTGAAATAACAGTTTAAGTAATAATAATGTTTTTAGTTATTAGTGTCATTAGAAGTTAGATATAATACACACTCAAGGCTCAGGAATTGAGAAAATGCCAAAAAATACCTTGCATAAAGAATGACCCAAATTCAATGATGTAGTTGTATAGAATCCAAAAAATCTGACTGGCTTTGGGTTTGGCACATGGCTCAGTTTGCACCAGTTAATCTCACTGCTTAATATGGATCTCCATCTATTTCTTATACACTTATAAGAGTGAATGCTAATTTTGACTTCTTTTTTTATGGAATCCTTATGTTATGCAAAAGAAATTAGACTTCTATTTGTATTTTTAATTATCATTTTCTCACTGTATCTCAGACTATTTATGTATATATACGAACAAGCTTGCTAGAAGAGTTGGATGAGTGGAAGACTGTAAAACTTCTCTCACTCTGAAACGTTTCTGTTGTCTATAGAAGCTGAACTGATGAAAAGATTCTCTGTTAAACTTTGAATGAATTCTCTAGTAGTTTTCTTATCTATTAAAAAGATAACTGTTTCCAGCTTGTGCACAGAAATAGCTACTGCAGTTTTTTCTTCCCAGAGAAGTTTTCTCATCACAGTGAGGAATGAATGTCTTCTTTGAACACCTTTGTCCATACATCCAGCATACCTCTGCCTCTCTATCTAGTGAGACTAATTTTCATGGTGGTGTGCTTTCAAACCTCATAAATATGGCCAGAAAGGATGCTTGTTTAATCACTGAATGGTATAGGATATCATATGCTGGTCCACACATTTTAACAGCTTTTCAGTTCACAGCTGGCTTTCTTGTCATTCTTGATAGGGTATCACCCCAAAATTGCTGTGGTAATTATGAGTATTGTTACAATAAGACAGTCTAGCTAGGGGCTTTTTAGCCTTCATGTGCTTCTAGAAGATGAAAACCAGAATTCAAATGCTTTGGTTTCATTCCTGCCCCTGCAAATAATCCTGCTGCGACAGCTAAGGCAAGCAATACATGAGTAATCCGGTATTGTCATGTACAATGCTAAAATGTTCTATAATATTTTGTAAAGACGGTAGTATTTTCTGTTGAAAGGTCTTCCATATGACAGCTCTGTCATATGATAGCATATGACAGCAGTATGTGACCTCCTCTATAAAACGTAGTTTTTGAAGAGCCATTGTACAGCATGTCTTTTTGTTCACAAAGAGGATGGCAAAGTCCACAGGGAACTGCATCAGTTCCCACTCCTGTTATTTTATAAAAGCAATTTCATTACTGTTATGTGCATCCTGACATGGTGTTCAGATTCTGAAACAGTGAAAGCTATCCCTATTTTGCTTAACATATCCATCTGAAATTTCAGAAGACATTAAAAACTTCCTCAACTTTACTCTGTTTTAAACATTTAATTTTCCCATTTTCTTAGTGAAAGTGAAAATAAAAGCTTTTTAATGATCCCTAAGAAATGCTTCTTATATTTGCTAAGTTGTAACCTTTTTGGTGGATCAGTGTGCATACTGTTTTCTCTTATATAAAACAAGAAGTATATTTGGCACCAGTTCATATCTGTCAGGGTTAAAAAGACTATATTTATGTCTCATTATAATCCAATCATCAGCTTTCAAACCTTGGGTACCCTGGAAATGTCAAAAAATCTGCATCACGTCTCTGAATGCTGGATTTTGTATTTGGATCTCTGGAGTAAGGAGAAAAGTATAAACCCACATGTATTATAGCAAAAAAACTTCCCTGCTGACTGCATAGCTGCAGGGGTTAGCTCAGAAGAACAGAGTTTTCCCAAATGCATGGCATAAACTGAACTCAGCAAATTCTGTATCTGCTAGTGTCTTTGTTTGGTTTTGTTTGGCTTGTGGTTTTTGGGTTGTTTTTTTTTTTTTTCTTTTCCCAAAGAGAAGTGAAATGTACTTACTGTCTAAAATACCAAGGTTTGGTCACAAGCCCCCATGGCAGAAGATGAACTACTGGCAATGGGTCTTGTGCATCCCACGATCTGCGGTTTATGAAAGAGGAAGGATTAGAAGAAGTGCTTAGGCTGGAGGTTGATAACAGTTCCTCAACTGCAGTTCAGGATGCATTCATAATTTACTCAGATTTTGATGCTCAGAAAGGAAGAAAGTCTAGAGTTTAGAATTCAAAAGGGCTTTTTTCTTCTGAGAAGCCAGGATACTTTTTGGGGACTATCTGTATGAAGGAATGCTGTTTTAGCACTGAAATCATTCATGTAATGACAAAAAAAACCAAGGGTAAATATTTTTGTCAATAGCTAAGAAGGTAATTTTATGGCAAAATTCATATTAATATGTGCATTAAATAGGACTATGAATGAAATTGGTGTTCATAAACCCTATTGGTTAGTGTAAGATTAGAATTTAGCCATCTGTATTAAGTTATTGAAAGTCATCAAATGTTCTGAATCTATACTACAAGAAAGCAGAAGTAATTACACTTGCATTGGAGGGAAAAGGGAGCAATACAATGTAGTAACATAGCTAAGGGTTTAAAAAAGCATACGTTTTTAAAACTTGAGATGATGAATCATTAAATTAAACCACTCATGTGAAAGGACAGCTTCTCTTTAGAGTGGGTCAATTGTGGATGCACTTTCAGAAACTGTAATGCATCATAAGTCTAACTCACTGATCTCAGCACCAGGCTAACTGGATTAAATTCCAGGGCTAGCAACAGAGCAAGTGTCTGACTTGATGACAAATTGATGCTTTCCAGACTGAGAATCTAAAAATTTAAGAAATCCACAAGTCACATACTTGAAATGAATGCCATTTACCCAGCATGTGCACATGTATCTGGAAGTTATCCCCACATGAGTAATGACTAAAGGTTCGTATTTCATTTTCTTTACAGTCAAATGGTTGTGAGTCAAGAGCCCATTCAGAAATATGTGTTCCCTAATAAGTTGTGGTATGTGTCTGGTAGATGAAGATTCTAAATGCTATAAAGACAAATTTTGATCCATAATTTGTCCTACTGAAGTTAAAGCAAAGTGACAGTAGATTATCTACTGCCACTTGATAGTGCTAAAGACTATTGCAAGCACAGATATTCATTTGACTAGAAGGATGATTTTAGCTTTATGTTAGGTACGTCTTGCACAGAAGTCCAATCCTGTATAAATGTAACAGGGATGATTATGTAACATGAGGGGTAGACTGTAGATTAAGCTAATGTTTTACACACCACATAGTGATAGCTCCAAAAAACAAGACTTTCTGTTAAAAGCAATGAAGTAAGGAAAAAAATATACACATGGAGATATTTTCATGCAGCGGTGTTTTAAGATATTTAATACAAACACACAGCAATATAATTTGAAGTCTCAGACATCTCAAAATTTACAGTGCTGCCTGTTGTTTTCAGAATACTGCAAACCTACCAAATGTAAAAAGTTTTTTTATAAATAAACCTAAACTTGAAAACATATCCATTTTCAGACTCGAAAACTATTTTCCCAGTCTGAAAAAGTAGTCCCAAATGAAAAGGAGGATAAGTTTTAAATTCCTCTCACAGAGGGTATTTCACATCACTTCCTCATACACACTTCTGAAGAGAATTTGTGCCACAAACTCTTACCCTGTGAGACTGTCGATTCTAATCTATCACCTGATATACATATATACTTCATAAAGAGAAATTCAGAAACATTTTTCTTATTTTTTTTTAGCTCTGGAATTACACTAGAAAAATCTCTTCTGTGCAGAGCCAGGAGTTGGACTTTATGATCTTTGTGGGTCCCTTCCAAATCAGTTCTGTGATTCTGTTTCTCAGGGCCAAGATGAAATAGATTTATGGCTCCACAATTCTAACTGCCAATCCATTAAAGGGAAAGACCACACAGTTTCCAAAGTAAGGAATGGTAATATCCATTTTTCACCATACCGCAGGTATTTCTGTTATATTTTATTTTAGTTAATCAAATTTGGAGGGGAAAAAAAGTAAATAGACTTTGATACCTTCTAAGGATCCTTATGTCCATTTCATCACTAGAAATATGGCAGAAATTCACAAATAATGATATTCAACTTTTCTAAACTTTTGTAATTCATTTTTTGCCATGCCACCCTTGAACCTTAATTTTAGTTTTGATAAAACTGAATGAGCATTTCCAGAAGAATTCCATGAATGTTTCTATATTCTCATTGTAGACAAAGCAGATTTCCCATAAGTTTGAGGCTCATAAAATCTTCAATTTTTTGTGATGATGTTCAGTGCATGTTCTTGAATATGAAATTAACAACTGAGTAAATTATATGAACAAATGAAGACTATTTTCAAAAAGCAAGTAGCCTTATTTTTATTCCTGGCTATTTTCTTTGGAACGCTGATTGAAAGAACAATGAGCTTCAGTCAGGGATAGTCATTCTTTCAGCATTTTTAGAACTAATAACTGGCCTCAACAGACTTGACTAGAAGAGGTAGCCAAAAAACGAGAGAAGATATGTCTCTGCAAGTTCCCTGCTCAATTGTTGCAGATGTTGATAAGCAGGGGAAGAAGCAAGTCACTCAAAGATGAGAAAGATCAGTCTTTAGTAAGCAACAGTTGAGAACGGTTCTCAATTTTTCGTTTTATGGAAAAGCTTCTATGTCCTGATGAGTGGCCTCCCAACTCTAGATTTTTGCACAAGTAACCACTACTTCCATGTGTCTCATATTCCATGCCATCCTTCCCAACACCTTTGGATTTGCAAGCATAGAGGCAGAAGTAATTAGCAGTTATTTGGAGCAGAATGACGCAGACAATAAAATGATAGTGGAAGAGTCATCTAAACTTCTTTGTCTGTAGTTGGCATAGAAGGCAGGACTGGGGGTCTAGCAATGGGGACACAGAGTGTGCGGTGGTCAGTAAATCTTACCCTCTACAAGTTCATTCATTTTGCCCTTCCTCTTTTCTTTTCTTGTATTTTTAACTGTGTGCATTCTTTTTTTAATTAGCTGCTACTCTTTTAACAGCTGTGAAGTATGTGAATGCTTGCAGCCACTTCTGTGGTTTTGAATGAAGACCTGAAGGTACAGCGGTAATGAAACATGGACCTCAGGCAGAGGAGGAGGAATATGCTGTTTGGAGGCATGGGAGAGTGAGTATGAGGCAGCATCTCTCCTGGGAAAGGGGAAGGGGAGTGGGACAGCTAGAACTGCTTTTCTGTGGGCTGGTGGCATTGGCTCTGCTTCTCCCTGCAACTTTAAGGATGCCTTTTCCCACTTTGCTGAAGGAGGCAAGATGTCTGCTGACACGAACCATTGCTGATAGCAAAGAGGCAGAAAAAGGGACATGATGCCACTGTTGACTGGAAATTAGAGTGCTTCGCATTGCCTTTCAAGAATTGCCACTGACCCCTAAAGTTAGTGTTGTGCAACAGCACTGTGAGCCAGATAATTTGGTCTATGGTCAGAGGCAGCATGAGCCAGCTCTGATCACTCCTATCACCAACTTAGAGTGATACAAAGACACCTCAGTGACTGCAGATAGCACATTGGAAACCCAGGTAAAAAGAAATTAAAAATTCTGATTCAGGAATGGACTTGGATCAGGTACTGAAAAATAAAAAAGCCAAAAATCCAACCCCAAAAGAAAATACTGAAATAAGAGCCAAGTATTAACCCTTCTATGCATTGGAAAAGTGGAAGTCCTGATGTAGATCAAAGGATATATTTGATCATGTTGATCAAAGCATGGTCATGCAGCAGAGGCAGTGAAGAGGTAGTTATTCTAAGGCTGCAAAAGCAGATTTCTGACATTTTGTTTCTTTGGGGGGATTGGTTTTGGAAACTTAATGGTGTTCTCAGAATTCACTACTATTCATAGTAGTGTTGTATGAAAATAAAATATGGGATTGTGTGAAAC
>VYZS01010875.1:0-14130 GCA_013400695.1 Neodrepanis coruscans | reverse complement strand
ATCCTACTGACAAAATGAGAAAGGATAGCTGGAGGATAGAAGTAAGCATATTGTTCAAGACAGGAAAAATGTAATGGAATACTGTTCCGGCAAAAGAACCGTTGTTTTGTTGACAGCAAGTATTACCCTCTTTGAAAGACACTGACTAGCAAGATAAGAGAAATAAAATTAGTTTGGGCTACTTGCTATTTTGATGTTGCATTCCACTTTTTTTTCTAGCTGCTTCACAGGAAATCCCAGGCTTTTCTATGCAGGAATCACTATTTCTTTCACCTACACTTGCTTCATTGAGCTTTTGACCCTAGAGTTCATCACTGTATCCTGAAGCACAGAAATGCAGAAGCCAGATTTTTCACAACCAGGCATCACATTGAAGTGCCTTTTAGGCTCATTCCTGAATGGAATAAGTAAAGATTAAGAGTAAATTAGTAATTATGAGAACAGATCAGTATTACAAGTAAATTGAAGCCTTACGGAATTAGCACAATGAGATATATATTCCTTAAAAAAATTGCAGAAAAAAAAAAGAATCACTGAAAATTCATGTGGAAATAGAGGAGCTACACACAAAGCAGGGAGGAAATATCTGGTTCTCTGAAGAGAGTGGGGATGTGGTTGGTAAAGGAGATGGATGGGAAAGGCTGTGAGGATTCTCTGAAAAAGGTGGCAATGGAAAGATTGCATGCAAAAGATCTGAAGAGGGAAAAATGCAGAGGGAGAGATCATTGGTGTGTACAACCAACCTGGCAGTAGGAAACAAAAAGCCTGACCTTTCATGTTTTCCAACAGGCTGGAACATTCAGTCACATTCTGTGTGAACATACCAGTGACACATTTGGTTTATTTTTTCAAAGTAGATACAGAGTTATGCATGGAATTTAACATTCTCTTTTCCTGAGAAGGGATTTTATTTGACTCTATAATGTAATTAGATCAATCCAATATTCAGATATAAATCCATTTTCCCCTTTTAATATTTGTACATTCATTTATGGAATCAGTGTATGCAGCAGGCTTTTATCCAAAGGCAAAGTAACATTATTAAAAAGACAAAGCTGCCATAGCCTGGAAGGACTGTTGGAAACCACAGAAAACTAAATAAACTTCACTGTTTATTCACTGAGGTCAAACCTGCAGGCATGAAAACTGTATTAAATTGCATCCATAATTTTAATTTTCCTGCTATCTGTCAATGCATTAAAAAATCACAATAGGTTTTCCCAGAACAAAGACCATATACATATACAGTGAAAGAGTATGCCTACATGTTAGAATATTTAAAACTTCTTTTAAATATGGGCCAAAAAAACCACAAACAAACAGTTTTTAAAAACCTTAAGTTTTCTGTGGTAAAATAAATCTGTACAAGCCAATTTTGGTTCATATTTTATTAAGAGATTTATAAGTGAAAAAACATGGACAAAGAAACAAACTCCAGCTCTGAAAATGTCCATTCTTTTGTGACGTACTCTGACAGTAAAAGAAATCTCTTTCTTTTTACCTTTTGGTCTATTCCCTGTCATCTACTCTCCATCTTGCATCAAGAAAAGAAGATGACATGAGTGCAGCAGGCAATAAACCAAGTGTTTTTCATGTTTTTTTTTTCAGAGTACTGTACATAATTTCTGGGGTCTCTTTCATTGCCAAAGGAACATACTCAGAGATTGCAGCCTTTTTTCTGCCATCAAGCATATCCGAATTATCAAACAAAATATTTGAGATTATAGCTGTCTGAAAAAGAAAAAGAAAGCCTTACAGAGAAGCAGATGCTACAGCATTATACATTCCAAATGTACACTGTGCTATGCATGGCCAGCTGTAACAGGAAAACTGTTTATTTTAATTTTACACATTGGTCCTTGCTGCAGTGTCACAGCATTACAACATCTGGCTTTTCTACTCTCTCTCTACTATTTGCTCTAGCCACCTCACACACCTACTTATTGACATTCTCTGCTCTCTGGAAGTAGCTTTTGCGGAGGGAATATGCATCATTTTCTGTTTGTTTACATGCACTACACACTTCAAAACCAGAGTTGCCCCTCAGCACAATTCAATTTTCTCAAACAACCTTAGTGCTTGAGCTACCAGTTACTTCAGAGATCATTTTCACTGCTTATTGAAAAAAAACCCACAACAACTTGATATTAAACCAGAATGTTTTGAGCAAGTGCTACAATAGGGAAAACTCTACATATGAAAGCATGTAGGAGGTAGAGAATTTACCCACTGTTTTCAATAATAATGAGGAAATCATTCTGCTCTCTTTTTTTGGCTGTAGTGATACACAGTGAAGAACATTATGCATAACCCAGCACAGCCTTGAAACAACAGATATTTGTAAATTCAAATTCCATCCATACCTGGATAAGTGCAATGGAAATTTTCTGCCATATTACGAACTTAAATAGGAATTTGAACCAAGCTTTATTTAAATAAGATGAAGAATGTCTTAAAATTACTCATCATCTTATTCATGATCATACTTTTTAAAAAAGATTTTCATGAATAGGCATTGTAACCTAGAAAATAAATAGCACAGAAAGCTTTTCTATTAAAAAATGGGATCATTAGTCTGGCATATTGAAGAAAACTTTTCATTATATTTGCACCAAGCATCAGGTTGGATTATGATTATAATGCTTGAAAATGCTATACTGCCCAATTTAATCTGTGGAACTACTTCTTTCGAATGAAAATCTTTCTGTTAAGAGATATTATGAGCAGACACCTTCTCTAGCAGCTCTGGCCCAGGCTTTCCTCCTTGCCCAGCCTCTGGAGCCCAGTCTAGTGCACTCAGGGACCCGGTGTCCCTGACCAGGCTGTGGGACATGGCAGCTGCTGATTTCCTCCTTTCAGATTCAACCAATAGCAAAGATGAGCCGGTACCCGCCAANCCAGTGACAGGACCCAAGGCAATGGCCTGAAGTTGTGTCAGGGGAGGTTCAGATTGAATATTAGAGTTTCTTCACTCAGAAAGTATTGGTTCGGTACTGGAACAGTCTCCCCACTGCCAACCCAGACAGAGTTCTAGAAGCATTTTGACAATGCTCTCAAGCACATGGTGCAATTTTTGGGGATGGTCTTGGTCAGAGCTAAGAGTTGGACTTGAGGATCCTTGTGGGTCCCTTCCAACTCAGCATATTCTGTGATTCTGTGATTCTGTGATTGAGTGGCCCCATTTTATATACAACCAGCCCTTTTATCCCACTTTTTTTCATTTGTTCCCCCCCATTCCCTTCCCCTACATTTTCCCACATGAATTTGCCTAGTACCACGAAGCTTCCACCTTCACCATTTTGAACCCTCGGGTTTCCATTCTTATTGGATATGATGCCCTGGTTTGCACGCAGTTTCTTGATAGGCCATNCTGTGGGACATGGCAGCTGCTGATTTCCTACTTTCAGATTCAACCAATAGCAAAGCTGAGCAGGTACCCGCCAACTCAAATCTGTTCACACCAGTAACTTCTTCCAGTAGTTGGCACCCTGTCCTTATAGCACTCACACATGGGACAGATAGTGAGACTGTGCAGAGACAGTTAAGAAAGGATTGAACAAGATAGGACAGACTGGGGTGATCAGGCACAGATCTTAGTCAAATAAGCATAGGAAATGGACCTGCGGATCCTGGTCGATGGCAAGGAGGGCCAACTGTGTCCTGGGGGGCATCAGGCAAAGCATCACTAGATGGTCAAGGGAGGGGATTGTCTCACTCTGCTCTGCACTGGGGTGGCCTCACCTTGAATATTGGGAGCAGTTTTGAGCACTGCAATATATGAAAGATATTGAGCTATTAGAGAGTGTCCAAAGGAGGACAACAAAAATGGTGAAGGGCCTTGAGGGGAAGCCGTATAAGGAGCAGCTGAGGTCACTTGTTCTGCTCAGCCTGGAGAAGAGGAGACTGAGACCTCACTGCAGTTACAACTTCCTTGTGAGGGGAAGGGGAGGGGCAGGCACTGCTCTCTTCTCTATGGTGACCAGTGACAGGACCCAAGGCAATGGCCTGAAGTTGTGTCAGGGGAGGTTCAGATTGAATATTAGAGTTTCTTCACTCAGAAAGTATTGGTTCGGTACTGGAACAGTCTCCCCACTGCCAACCCAGACAGAGTTCTAGAAGCATTTTGACAATGCTCTCAAGCACATGGTGCAATTTTTGGGGATGGTCTTGGTCAGAGCTAAGAGTTGGACTTGAGGATCCTTGTGGGTCCCTTCCAACTCAGCATATTCTGTGATTCTGTGATTCTGTGATTGAGTGGCCCCATTTTATATACAACCAGCCCTTTTATCCCACTTTTTTTCATTTGTTCCCCCCCATTCCCTTCCCCTACATTTTCCCACATGAATTTGCCTAGTACCACGAAGCTTCCACCTTCACCATTTTGAACCCTCGGGTTTCCATTCTTATTGGATATGATGCCCTGGTTTGCACGCAGTTTCTTGATAGGCCATCAATTAGTGTGACTGACAAGGTTTGTTTCTTGGTTTTGCCTCTACATTACTCTGTCAGGATTGTCTAATTTGTCTATGACTTACTTGTTTTTCCTTATTATCTCTGTTGACAAGGTCCTCAATAAGATAAACTTACTGTAATAAACATTTCTGCATTCCACACCTAACAAAGGAATAAAAGTTCTGTCATGTGGTTGTGCTGACACTGTCCTCTGGCATCCAAACATCACAATGGAAAATGTTGCTTGTTTCAAATGCAAAGAAACAAAAATTTGATGTATGATAAGAAGTCCTGTGAAAGAAAAACAAAAAGAGCAGTGAGGTGGTGAGTGAGAATTGAGGTAGGTTGTAGAGGAAGAAAGCTGATATTCAGACTAAGTAAAAGCATGGTGAACGATATTCAGTGTGTAATAGCTATAACCTTCTGATTACAGTGAGAATCTCTCCAGGTTCACAGTGAAACCTGGTACTCTGATGTCCTGCATCAGCAGTGAAGGTAAGTGAATCCTTCTAGCAACATTTATAGTTCTGACAAAGTGACTGACAAAGAATCAATGCACTCTAGGATGAAGCTGCTAGCACTACATTTGCTCTTTAGTTCAAAGGCTAGAGGTCTGTTTTGGAGATTTAAAGACTCCAGGACTGTGGTAAGATGGTTATGAGATATGAGGGAATGTTTTTCTATTCCTTGTTTGAATACATGTCCAAAATGTATCTATCACACAGTTATTTGACATTAATGCAGCAAGTAAATATAAATATAGTAAAACCTTCTGTCCCAACTATACACACCAGCTTACTCAAAGATCTGCAGAAAATCAATTCTACAGTGACAGAAAAACTGAGATAATGCCCACAACTAAAATTTAATCTCATTGTACATATCTGTTATTAAACAAACTACTTGCTGTTGTCAATGGATATCCCATTCTTCACTTCAGAAAATTACTCTTATTCACTATATAGACTATGTACTGACACTGCATATTCATACAGATCTTTATGCCATCTATTTACTTTTTATTGAATATGTAGTAAAGGGAAGAAGGAGCTTCAGAAGTAAAAATAAGGCAGCTGGAGCTGCACTACAGATATGAATTAGATGTTAGCCTTTTCCTTGGCAACTTTGTGAAAAAGGTTTATTACAAAATTTGCAATGAATTTTTAAAGGCTTTTCTTTGTTAGTTTTTAGTCTTCATTTTGGAGGTTTTTCCACTACAGATCCTAAGTCAAATTCATGGCTATTTAGAAGAAACAGAGAACTCAGCAGGGTCCATATTCTGAGTTTGTACAGAAGTACATCTGCCAAACACACTGAAGAATAGGAGGTTACACACACCCCAAACTGGGCAACCAAATCTGGTGAATACATTTTAGCTTCATTTCTCTGAATAGTTATTATCATCTGTAAAATGGAGATAATAAAATCCTTTAACCTTATGAGGATTTTATGAATATAAAGTAACGCCTGACATTATATTAATGAGTTCCATTTAAAAAACGTCACAGAAAAATCAATAATTTCTGCTTAAATAGTGCAGTCTGAATAATTTGAAGTCAATAAGTCAAGTCCACACACTGAGGAAGGACAAGAGAGCAAAATACTGAATACTTCTAATTAAGGAAGTTCCATCTCTGACTGATGGAGCCAGGGGTCTCATGTAAAAAAACCCCTCTGTGATGATGTAATTAAAGACCATTATAATGCATATACCCAAGGGAACCAAATGAAGGCTGCATGGGCAACTTTAATTTTAATGTTTTCTAATTTGAGTGCTTGACTTTGTGACCTTAATTTTTTTTTAATATAATTTTCTGGATATAATAATAATTACTTGAGTAGCAAGAGAGAAATTAAAGAGCTGTGCAAGATTTTCATTTGTGACCTGAAAAGCAATGGCCCCTAGACAAGAAAGGAGTCTTGTAGCTGGCTGGCATTTCAGAGACACTGAGGAGACTATTGCTGTGAGGAGGTATGCAAAGGGGCTAGTGTAACACAAAGAGCTTCTCAGTCTCCTGATTTTTTACTGTTTATGACAATGACATATGAAATATATTCTAACTTTTTCTTCCCAAACACATCATAATTTCAGACTCCTGACACTCCATTTGAAAGTAGAAATAAAGTCCACTCACCTCATGGTTTCCTACAGACCAGGTATGTTTCAATAAGGATCTTCCTGAAGGGAGAACAATTATAGTTTATAACCTGGCTTTGTTATCTTTTGTTAACATGGGATACTGAAAAAGGTTTAACTTTGGGTGCTCCTCAACAGTGTTATTAATAATTGGATCTTGCAGAGGAGCTTGTATGAACTCATGACTTCTATCAGAACTTCTAATATATTGTAGATTTTTTTGTATGATCAATTCTGAAAAAGGAAGGTGGAAAGAATGATCAGACCACTTTTTAGTGGCTGTTATTTTCCCAGTCGCATAGAAAGAGACAACAACTTTTTTTTATATTGCCTTATATTTTTTCATGGTAACAAACTGTTACTTTGCCGGACAATAAATGAAAAATACAGCTATTCTACTCTGTATTGCTTAAAATTCAGATGTAGCTTTAAACAAGAAAGGATATTTAACAAAGGAGTCTCAAATCTACTTCTCAAATGTGCCTGCTATTTACAATACTTTCTATATTTCTCGCGCCTTCAAATGCCAACAGCATATTGTTTTTTTCCACTTGTTTCACAACTGTACTACATATATTAACTAAGGATCAAGCCTAATACTGATTCTTTGCACATCATTGGTAGCTCCAAATCGACTGAAGAGCTTAGAAAACAAAAAGCTGTGGCACATCTGTTCTCCAAGCAAAGTCAGCTCGTGACTGTGTGAACATTTGTGTCAAGACTAAGACAGTGGTGCTGCACATCACATGAAAAGAAGCCTAATACTAAATACTAAAACCAGCTCTTTCCCCTTCTCTATTCCCTGCCCTGCCTGTCATGTGTCCCTTACCCACTTGCTTGAACCCCCAGCAATTCAGTTTCTTTCTACTATAGCAACTGGTTATGCCTTATAACGTACATAAAAACATAGACTGAGAATTATAGTCCCATGAAATAATGCCATTATATTAATTAGTATGATTCATCCTTTATTAATTCTCTGCTCTAAAATACATCCAGATTCTTGCACACTAAATACATCCTCTGCCACAAAGCATAAGGGTTGATACAAACATTACAGTGTTGGATCTGTCTGACAGAAGGAGAACTCAGATTTGAAATGGGGTGAGCTCAGTTTAGCCAGGCACAAATCCAGCACCAAGCAGCACTTAAAACATAATGTCCATGTTTGAATTAACTTCTGTTCTCTGAAGAGAATATTTTATTTGAACATCCACACTTGTCCTGGTTCTAGAAGCTGGGAAAAAGGGCTTTGGAAATATCCCAAATATTACAGAAATTATACAGGGGATGTTAAGACCCCAGTGTATTTATAAACTTACATGTGTCAATGTAAACATAAATTTAAGTGCGGTGGCTTTGGACAAAATTAATATCCCAAAGACATCTTGAATCTCCACCTAGTAGTTAAATATTACTAAGATGTTTAATGTTTCTATTCCAGGAAAAGGGCAGATGTGGCTTTCAAACTTCAGCAGTCATGAGCAGTTTAGAAAGTTTTCTCAGTTCTTGTGAAATATAATCATTATTACAGTTAAATCTTTAGCAGCCATATCCTCAAGAAAAATCACCATATCCTCAAAAAAACCATACGCATGTTGATTTGATTCCTGCTGAAAAAATTCCATGCCAATTCATGTGAGATAAGAAGAGAAGATAATGCTGTAATTGCTAAGGATACCTTAACTTAGATTCAATATCATTCAATAGATCATATTGAGTGATTCTGACTACACTGCATGAAAGAAAATAATAGAAGACTTAAGATGCTGTTAATTAATCTCTTAACCTTAATCTGATTCTCTTCACCAGCAGTGTGAACGAGGTGGAAAAAGACTGGACTAAAAGCCAGAGAATTTAGAGAGATAATCCTGGTTTTCTTAGTAATTACCTGAATAGCCTTAAGCACTTCTCTTAATCTTTTACAACTCAGCCTTCCTGTCATTTAAAAGATATCCGAATACTTACTCACCTGCCTTTTACACCTGTAATATTGCTTTGAAAACACACTAAGTGAAAATATAGATACCACATATTTTCTTTCAAATTTCTGTATTTTCCTGTTAAGGAATTATTTTTTTACATGAACATAAAAATTTTGTGACAACAGAAGTTGTACTCTGACTAAATATAACTGACTAGATATAACTGATTATAAATAACTGAAGACTCCAGAACATCTTGTTTTATTTAAATGAAATCAAGAAGCAATTCATGACAAAGTTGCATAATACAGTTTGTGAATTAAATATTAATGTAATTAAAAATATCAAGAAAGGGAGAGGAATGCAGTTTGCAGAATTTTCCTAAAGCCAAAAACAGTTTTTAAATCTTGAGGTGACTCAGAATAGCAATTTGAAGTGTTACTCACCGTGTTCAAACAGTGACTACATCGGCACTTTTATTTCTTGCCGTCTGCGTTTTATGAAGAAGATTTTCTTACAATGGTATTGTACAGAAACTTTTCAATGACTAATGATTAATTCAAATTGTCTTAATTAAGAACACTATCACATAGTTTGAAAACCAGCTAAAAAGATAAAAGCAGAAATAAAGTTAAAACATCAAAAATGGGAAAAAGGTCTTGCCAACTTGTGTGAGCATATCAGATTTTGTTTTATATAACATTTAAAGTCCTGCAATAAGAAATTAACGGCATGTTAGTGACATTTATAATTGATACCAAGATGCAAAGCTCTGTAATCATTACCAAAGTTAGAAAAACTGTATAGAAGGGACCTCATCATATCAGAAAGCTGGGCAGATAGAAAATTGAGAATTTCTTGTGAGATGGTGAAACTACAGAATATTCTGCAATTCCAGGAGGAGATTTTTTTAGAAATGGTAATTTATTAAATGTCAGATTGGATTCAAATAAGATAGGATACAAATACCACTCGTTGCTCTCTTTTTTTTTTTTTCCCTTTCATTTGTCATTCTGATACATTCACAAAGAATACATGAGAAGCATGAAATTTATTTCATTTGCTGACCACTTCTGGTCCCTAAGAAATCCTGTCTACGAGCCATATCTGCTTTTCAGTTCCTTTTCTGTGCTTGGATAGTGAAAAGGAAAAACTTGTCAAGAAACAAGAGAAGGACTTCAACTAAACTACCATGAAATACTTTTATTTATAGTTCTCTGTGACTTATTCACTTGCTATAAATTATGAATACATAATTAAACCAGAGAGGATCAGGTACAATGTGAATACAGTTAAAGATGAAACTGTAAGATAAAAATCTTAAAAAACTACACCCATAATTTCAAGGCTTGTCTAATGACTCAAAATACAGTGTCTTGTGCCAGTCTGTCTACTCAATTGCATGCTTTAATTTTTGTTAAATTAATTGTTGTTTAATTTTTGTTTTGACGACCTTTTAAGGATCATTTCATTTTCAAAACAAGACTACATGACCAATAGTCAATTACATATTTTATGTTTACTTTTGACCAGAGTTTTGGACTTTATTGAGAGAATTTTGTTTTCTCTTTAGCAAAGCAATTAAAGCATTTGTTTCATGTGTGCTTAACAGCAACAAAACTGATTGTTTTTCAGCTTAATTTTTAAAATGTCAGAGAAACATTTGAAAGACATTATCTGAATTACAATTTTATACAGGGTGCTGAGAGATTAATATATTGTCAAGGCAAGGCAATAAGCTACACGCTGTTGATTGTTTTTCTCAGTACCTTAAGAGAATTTAGGCTTTTCCAAAGGCTAGGACAATTTGCTTGGAATAATTATTGCATTGTTTTCACCAATTTATTAAAGCTAATTTTTTTTTTTATTAGCTATGCTGAACCTTGGTACTACAAACATCAAAGAAGCAAGATAGATAATTTGTCAGAAAAGAGAATCAGGAGCAAAATACTGTTAGCACAGCAGTGTTGTATGACTCCATCTGAAGAGCTGTTCAATTTATTATAGAACCAAGTGGGCTACAAAAAGCAATCTTCAGTTTTGTCCCACATTCCTTAATTTATATTTGCAAGTTTTTACAGTTATAATTCGATCTAATAGTAACTGACAGAAATATCAGCATTTGGACACATACTCTACCTGAGTAATGGATTAGACATGTCAGATGAGTCTGAAGTGTCTTTCAAAAATTAAAGTTTTCAAGGAATTGATATTTACGTGCTATGTCTGATATCATTTGTCCACAATAGAAGTTGTTAGAACCTCACCCATTGGTAAGAAGTCTAATATATTTATGCTGAGATTCAGACTTGATTTTTTCCATAAAAATTAGATGTAAATTGCTAAATGTATTGACTCAAGAGTGAAAAAATGTTATTTACTTGATATTTAAAATGTCATTTTAATGCCTGGATTGTCCTGGATTCAGTGAGATTGTATGACCTTTTTTTCATCTGAATGGAGAAAATTTAATAAAAATTTTAATTACAAGAATATTTCCTAAAATAAATATAAAATATATGTTTGAAATTTATTTTGCATAATAATGTTTTTATGTATTTAAATAAAAATATTTATGGATGTATCAAAGAAATATTTCAAAGGAGCAATGCTTGTTTATTACTTTTTATTAGTTTAAGAAGATGACATTAAAGAAGAGCTAGGTCCTCCTCTTATGAAGTATTCCAGTGGCTGACTTAAATAATTTTGACAACTGATCTACTGAGGGTGGTTCTCAGTAAAGACAGAAAGCAAATCTAGTAATTCTCTTGTTTGAGTTTTAACAAGACCATTCTACCTTTTACATACACAGAATTCCAAAAGCAGATAAACCTCAGTATCTCAGAGAGGATTAGAATGTAACACCTAGCCTTCAAGACTGTAATATGAAACTCTCACTTCATAAGGAGACTATTTCATCTCGTTAATTATAATAAGATATTTGTTATTCAGACCATCGCCATTTAAAAGGATTTAGGGTTTCATTATTGTCGTGGCTTAGACACTAGGGGGCATTACTAAAAGACAAAAGACGTAATAGACAAGACAGCAACACAGTAATTTATTAAATATATTAAATATAAAATGTGGAAACCACCATAAAACAGTAACCCAACAGTGGTAATTGCAAAAAGAAGTAACCCCTTTGCTGCTCTGGGCCAGCTGCTGGGCTGTGGAGGGAGAGGAAGGAGTGCTGCTACATAGGCAGAGCTGAGAAGGTCATGCAGCAAGGTCCCACTCTGGAGCTGCTGGAAAAATTCAAGAGTGAGTGAAGGGAAACCCCAGGGGACCCCAGGGGAAGAGATACCACACTGCTGTCGCCACCGTGTGAAGCTGCTCATGCTGTGGTGATGCCGCGCCGCTGCCTGTGCCAAGACAGCTGAGAGAGGGAGCCAAGAGAGGGAGTCAAGAGAGAGTGAACTTCCATTTCTGCTCCTTTTATGGTGTGTCTTTTCTTGTCCTCCCTTTCTGGTGCTCACTGTTCCCCCATTCGTCAGCAGCCTGGTTTGGTGTCACATGGCACTGGGCGCTGCACCCTCTTTGAACCTCACCGCGAGGCAAACATGGCAGTGTTGGTGCCAAAAATCCTCGAGTCACGGCCCACCATGAGAAGGAGGCTGCCGCCTCCCTGCCAGTGCTGTGGGGACCTGTGTGCCCAGAGGCACCAACAGCACTGCCTGTGGGAGTGCTGATCGCCCACCAGGGGAGGGGCCGCCGCCGCCGCCACCCACCTCCCTGCCAGCACCGCAGGGACCCAGCACTCCTATCCCTGCTCTGCCACCGCCCTTGCTGTGCTGTGAGGTGCTGGGACCCAGCCATTTCACTTGCTCCCCTCTCTCAGGAGAAGAAAGAAAAAAATGTTTTAAAAGACACCCCCCTCCCCCCTTCCCACTGTCAAACCCACAACACATATCCAGGGTGGCTAGTTAATAACAGTCCCTAGCAATTACACTAACTAAAAATACAGCAGTTTAATCTTCTATTAATCTAAGGAGATAAAGAAACATTGTGATTTGTAGGGTTAAGGACTGATTATAGGTTAACTCAAAATCTTGATTCTAAGGCTTTTTATGAGAAATTGGATCACATAATTTCTTTTTTTTTTTTTTAATGTGATTATTATTTTACCCAGAGGACACTTCTGAATAGCCAACACTGTGAACCTCCTTTTAGCTCTGGCTTCCTGAGAGAATTAGCATGAACTTCTGGAAAAAAATCTTCAACAATTTCCAATTAAATACCAAGTAGATACCAGGTAATGATGTCTTTACAATATCACTTTTTACATTTACAGGACTACCTCCTCCTCAATGATAATTTAGCCTGGTAACTGAAACCTTGACATTCATCAAATTCTAGGTAGAGACCTTCATGTTAGTACATCTATGTCAAAGCTCACATATCGTTAGGCAACTAGATGGACTATTGCTAACACTTCACATTTAATCATGAACAATGTAGGATTTTTCCAAAGCCTTGGCTTCTAAAGTAAGGAAGCTTGTCTTTAAAAATCTTTCAGTATTCACAATTCTGAAGAAATATCTAAAAATATTGCACAAATGAATCTTATGTATTTCTTATACACCATAATGAAGCAAGTATGAGCCCATTTGTATGAACCCATACAAATAGTAAATGTTGTGTTTGCTGGAGGAAGCACTATGATTGCTCTAAACAGGGGACATACAGGTTCATTTCAATGCTTTATCTAGAAATTCATGGCATGGCTTTTCTTGAAGAGACTTTTACCAAGATGTGGTTAAAAAATCGCTTATAAAGCATTTACTTTTTTATCTAGCCATATAAGATGTTACCTTCACTTGAAAGATAACAGTAAATTTAAATTGATTTTCCTTGATATTCTTTGTTAGCTCTTACTCATAACTGTTTTTCTTCCTAGGTGCTAATAAGGAGTTAAATTATTAAGATATATTGACTACACTACAATTTTCTTGTGGTCCCTTAAAGCAAAGATTCTTTTTCCAGTTTTCTGGAACCTTGCTTGTTATCTTTGAGTGATAATCATTCAGCCTCAGACTATTTCCATCAAACTTTGAATCTTTGAATCAATTTTATCTCTTTTAGTCCATTCAAAATATAATTTTTTTCAAGTCTCTGAATCCACCTTTCTTTAGTCTGATAGAAAATATTTGTTGTTGATAATAATTTTTCTACTTATATTGAGAATATCTAACTACAAAAACTGGAGAAGACTTGAACAAGAAAATATTTCTAGTTTTGTTTTCATTATTTTTCAGAGAGCTTTCATGGACCACAGAGCAGCAGAAAATGCTTTCCTTAGTTTTGTTTTTTTTTTCTGCTAATGCATACACAGCATTATTTATTGTGTTTTTTGTGCCCTGGTAGTTATACTTAATTCTGTGCTTTGGCCTTTCTCTGACTTAGTCCATGCACACTCTTTAAAGAGAATTCTACTATCAAGAAGAGTTTTGTTATTTCTATACAGTCTCCTTGCATTTAGGTGGAAGTAGGGGGAATAGCTGTAGATGAGGTGGGTCAGGAAATTTGGTGTCATGTGACAAGGGGAGATTTCCTCAAACTCTTTGTATTTTATTAGTTTGTCAGCATCCCTGGAAAGCTGAGACCCTTGTGCCT
>VYZS01010874.1:6446-24910 GCA_013400695.1 Neodrepanis coruscans | reverse complement strand
AGAAGTAGGTGCTTGGTGCACATCCTCATCGGCTTTGGGGGTGGATCATAGAAACCTTGGGTGGATTGCAAGTGTAAATATTTGTGGGAGTATTTTTCAGTTGCTTTCCAGCTGTAGAGCTAATGCTCTAAGTAGCTTTGTTAGGTGTTTTATCCACAGCAGAGGATTCTTTCCACTTAGTGGCACAGAAACTNAAGGGGATGTGGTGACACCTGAGTGAGTTAATCACCTTCAGAGAAGTTCGAAGAAAGCAGAGGGCCTGTAAATACTGGGGAAAGATGAAAATTCATGTCTGAGAAGTCAAGATGTGCAGGAATTAAAAAAAAAGCCAGAGGTTGGGCAGGATTAGTGAGTTGAGTATTCTCTCTTCCTTCAGGGATGGAAGTGGCTAAGGTCAGATGCAGAGGCAGATGGGCTGTTCATGGCAGGACTGGGCTGCAGATAAGAGCTGAGAGCTGAGGGGATGCTTTGCCCCATTTCTCAGGGCAGGGGTTGGCACTGGAAATGGATGAATAATATTCAAATTGCTGTGTTGCCACTGAAGGACTGAAACCTGAAGTTTTAGGTCATGGCAATGCATCTCTTTTGCAACAAGTGTCTTCACTGATTGAGTTAATGTTGGGGGATCACAGACTTTGATGGCAATGTTCATAAAAGGGAGGGGGAAAAAGCAAATTGGATTTCCATAGCATGACAGAGAAAGGGTAGATGCCTCAGAATATGCTTGGGAGACAAGATAAGAAAAAATATTGTAAAAAATAATAAAATAAAAAATCCCTCTATCATTTTCCTAGTGTCAAACCAAGCTGTCTGGATTCTGATGAAATATTTGGTATGCGGGGAAATTGGTGCTTAAAGTCAGGTTAGTTGGGGTGGTAAAGATGAGGAGATATTGATGAGTGGGAAATTGGCCATGGGGAGTGTTGAGGGGTACAGAAGGGAAATGATGGGAATGGTCTTATTTCATTAACAAACTTTGCATCAAAGTGTTAGAAATAAGTACATGTAACTTCATCATGGGATATAGGAGGCACTCTCAGGAAAAGGAGGGTCTGAGCTTCATATGGAAAGCAGCAGGGAAATAGATATGGGTTAAAAAAGTAGATATATTAAAGATAATACAGCTTGGAGTTAATGGTGGGCTTGGAGATGATCATAAAGAACAGAGATTGGCACACACACCCTGACTGGTCACTGGGTGGCCTTTACATGGCAGAGGCACAGCAGGGAAAAGTGGTGTGGGGCTCATTAATCCACCTTTTCCAGTTGAAAGATGAAAGCATCAGTGTGGTTATCACTTGATCTTGCTCAGGAAAGGTGAGCTGAAAATGCACTACCTTGAAAAATGACTGGAAGGATGAGAATGATGAAGAGACTAAAGGAAGTAGTTCAGCTTAGAATTAAGTATAAAATGGGAATTTGGTTTAAATCTCAACATGCAGTCAGGAGTACTCAGTCTGAACATCACAGGTATAACCTGTGAATAAATGAAATGAAGGATGTTTCTGAGCATTAAAGCATCACAATTCTGAAACAGCTTTCCAATAGGGAAAGGAGAGGGTGGAAAAGTGGTGACTGTTCTGTTAATGAAGGGATGTTTGTTTCTGGTGCTAGCAGAGAACTGAATTTGATAATCCCAGGAAACCACACCTGGATTCTTACATGAGTAATGAGAAGCCTCTTGGGATCTTCTTATGTGAAGATCTTGCTGCAAGTTGTTATTGCTCCAGATCACAGAACTCAACAATGGAAAGCAGCTTAACATTGTCTGGTCTATGGTGTATGAACTCAGGACCCCAGTACAGCAGCAGTGGAGTGTTTGTTCTGTTTGCTTTCTGTGTAAGGGAAGCAGTAAGATGTAGTTTAATTCTAATACACAGTGTTTCCCAGTGGTAGAAACTCCATTTTATAGGTGTTTGCTCAAATAAATGTGTTGAAGTGATTTGCTGTCTTGTTTTGAAACCAGGATTCATCCCTGAAAGGAAGATTTTGGTTCTCCCTTTCCCAGCAGTGCCCACTCGGCCTATGAAATCCACCCCACTTGTAGTATGGGAAAATGCAGCTGATTTTAAGATTTTGTTCAGTAATCAGGGCTGGGAAATGGTGAGCAAGTACAGGAAGGAGACAGAATTCATGGGCTCCTGATTGCAGCGTTTTTTGATTCTTTGTGGGTTTTTAGGTTTTAGATTGTTCTTAAAAATAATTTAACAGGTTTAAATGTGCTGTGCACCACTGGTCAAATACCCAGGGGTAAATTTCTTGAACTGTCAATGTGCTAGAGCTGGTGGGTAAGCTGTGCTTTCTCTCTGTTTCAGTGCTCACACCTCCTCCACCGTTGCCACCACCAATACAGGGATATGCCTTTAAACCTCCTCCTCGGCCAGACTTCGGCACTTCTGGGAGAACAATCAAACTGCAGGCCAACTTCTTTGAAATGGACATTCCTAAAATAGATATCTACCATTATGAATTGGATATAAAGCCAGAAAAATGCCCTAGAAGAGTTAACAGGTAATGCTGTGCTTTGTTTTTTTAACTCAGTTTATTTGCAGTCTTGTTTTCCTTTGGAAATGCTGGACCCCATGTGCCTTCTGGGGGGATGTGTCTGCCTTTAGCCACTGGTTGTACTGATCCCTTCCAACTTTGCATATCCATCAGCAGGCTTCTTTTTCTCCAAGTCTTTGGGCTGAATTTGTCAGCATTTTAAGATTGAAGACACTGGTGACAGGTGGATAAACCATATTAGCTCTGGTGGAGCTGGGTCAGTATAAGCCAACTTCATAAATATGATTCTTAGTGTTGCCTGGTTAAATATGGGAGTGTGATTGGCTGAGTTGGTGTAACCAGCTTGTTTTCCCACCTCTCCCTGCTCACAAAAGGGAGGCAAAACCCATTTGTGCTACTGTGTGAGGATTGTGGAGATACTAAATTAGGTAAGAAATTATCCTCCATCAGTGGATGCTATATAAGGGAAAGCTATGCTCTTGAAACAGATAGCAAGGTGAAAACACAGATCAGTTGGCCAAGGAAAGGAGCAGTTAGGTCTTGCATTTGGCACATGTGCCCTGTTAGTCAGAGTGTGCAGCTTCATTGACTTGAAAAAGAGCTGCGTTGCCAAAAGTGAAACTTGAGAACAAGACTTGGCACAAAGTGGAAACCACAAGTGTCATCATCATAAACTACCTACATCTCGACTGTAGAGGATCAGAATGGCATGTTTATATACTGAGGAGCAAAACCTTTCCTTCTTAAAAGAGGTCACATGGCTGGAATATGCAATCATGGAAATGAACAAAGTGTGGAGTCAAAAAAAGCCACCTAAAAGCCACAGTTTTCTTGACGTGAATTAATAAACCTGAGGGCATTCTCTGTTGTTATTCTGAGGAGTTGCTAATGAAAGTGTTTTCATAAAGCAGCATCACTGCTCTTTGCTGTCCTGTTTTTTTTCCTGCGGTGATCTATTGTAAATTTAATTTTTCAGCTGGTTGGGAGCCGAGTTTAATTTTAAAAGCAAACACCTTTGTTAAATGTATTAAGCTGAACTCTCCTCTTGCCCAAGGGCAACTGCTGATTTCACCAAGATGCTCTTACTGTACTGGAACACTGAAAAACACTTGGAGCAGTCACTTTTTCCATAGTGGGAGCTGTGAGAGCTTTGCTTTCATTAACTGATATCCCTGCCACCCCTCCAGCCCTGACAACTGCTGCTGGCTGATCCACATTGCCCCTCTGGGGCTGAGTGCTGCACAGCCTGTGTGTGTCACAGTTGTGTGTGATCACCTCCCTTATGGTCCAGCCTGTGGGTGCTTGCCAGTGGCACAGAGCATAATTATGAAAGCAGCTTTTCTCACTGAAAAGGCATATTATATTTGGCAGCAAGTTTTCTCCACTGCCACCTCCTGACCTGCTCTGCTTTGTCAGGTTAGTCCCTCCCCTGTGGTGGTAAGAGGAGCAGGTACAGATCTGCACAGACTAAATGCCTGTAGCAGTAAGCAGAGATGTCATAAATGCATTCAGCAGTGGTGTGGTACATGTTCCTCAGTGCAGTGTGGTAAGAATACAAATTGGATTCACTTCCTGAAGTGTGTGTTTTATTTCTTTTGAGTGCTTACTGCTGTATGTGTTACCCTGGAGATGTACCTGCACTCACCTGTCCCTGGGTGGTTGTGAGCTGTAACCTTTTGGTCCTACATGTGTATTCATATTCCTGTGTCTGCTTAGATATATATGTGTAGAGTTATTCAGATGCTTTTTTCCTGCTGGCTTCTTGTATTTTGGTTATATAATTCAGATATATATTTATAGTAAGTAATTTCTACAAGATGACCTGTGGGTCCAGTTTGTGGCCCAGGGTTCTTGGTGTGCTCACATGAGAAAGAACTTAGTTTTCATTAAGGCATCTCCACCTACAGCTGAGAAGTACCATTGCTATGTGTGGATGTGGTTTGAAGCTTGAAAACATTCATTAAGTGTTCATTTTTTATGTAAAGCTGTTCACAATCAGAAGAACTTGCCCAGAAAGTGAACAATGGAAACCTCCCTCTCTTTAACTCAAGGTTGAAAAGTACCTCCTTCCTCCCACCCTCCCAGTTATGTACTTGTTCAGTCAGACACTGCAGAACTGGGGCAGATACTACTGGGTCAGGTTTAATTCATACTCTGCAGGAGACCAGAAGGGTTTTCCAGTGGTCACACCTTATTTTAAGATAAGCCTTAGGACATGGCAAACAAATTGCCAATTAGAACAGTCTTAATTATTTTCTTGTTCTTGAGTGAGTTCAGAGTTTCATTTCAGATTTTGCAGCACTACAATACCTGACTGTGTGCTGGGTTAATTGCCTTGCCAGGTCTGGGTGTGTGAACAGTCACCTCCAGCCTCTCTGAGCTCCTGGTTGTCAGCAGTGCTGAAGGAGCAGTGGTTTCCTTTCTGTGTCAGTTTAACCTCTTAATACCCTTTTGCCCCAGGCTGTGTGTTAAGGCTGCAGACTGCTGATGGGTTTCAGATATCACATCAAGCCTGAAGGGTGTCTCTCTGGGACCAAAGACCTTTGGCATCGCAGGGTGTTATTAGTCCAGCTGACCTCTCATGGCAGCTGAACTGCTTTGTATGACCAGCGTGTAAACACTGTGGTTTGACTGTGTGAGTGGTTTTCCCACTCATACAAAGGTGCAGCCTAATTCCAGCTATGTTTAAATGAATATTTTTGATATGCAAAGGTCCCTGTGAAAAGTGCATATCCACTTTTGTTGGATGGATCCTGGTTTTGTTGCAGACATGGAAAAAGTTGAATTTAAAAGTTCTTTTACTGCAATGCAAAAAGTTTGCATATTTCTGTCAGCATAGAACTCTCATCATTACACTGAGGGCTGTAAGAAGGGATAACTTTGAAAGCTTCCCAGGCTGCTGATCTTTTGATCTGTGATCTTCTGCAGAAAGGGCTGTAGGAAAGGGGAGCAGCAGCCCCAGGAGATACCCAGCACCTCTTGTTTTGAGCTTTAGAGAACACTTGCTTTCACTTCACCACTTTCATTAGATCACAGAAAAGAGGAAGAAAAGTTTAAATCTGAAAAAGCTAAAAATAGCAGTTTTAAGAAAACAGTTTAATCTGTGAAAGGCTGCTTTAATTGAGGTCAGTCAAACAAATCTTGCCCTTAATAGCCAAAAATGGACAACCCTTTCATTTACCTAATGCCTCTATTGGTAAATATTACTGCAGTATTCCTTTGCTACTTAACATTCAAAGTAAAAAGTTGAATTAATGCAATCTCTTTGTATTTTCAGAGAAATAGTGGAGCATATGGTTCAGCACTTTAAAACCCAGATTTTTGGGGACCGCAAACCAGTGTTTGATGGAAGGAAAAACCTTTACACGGCTATGCCACTTCCCATCGGGAGAGATAAAGTAAGTTTTAAATAGAGAAGTTTCTAATTGGGGATTTTCATGTGGTATCTGCAGAGCCTCTCTAATACCTGCTAGAAAGTGATTTCCTGTTTCTGGAATAGATGTCTCCTGCTGTTGTCACTCTGCTCAGGGTGTGCTTTGCCAGGACACAAATGTGAGCTTGTTGCTGTTGAAGTGGTCACTCCCTGTTCCATGTCACTTCTTTCCTCCCTCTCTTTCTCCCCACTGGCACAGTTTCTGCTGCTGGGTCAGCTGCCCTAGACAGTGGACAAGCTCCAGACTGGCACTAGGGACAAAGTGACAGCACAGCTGAGTTTGGGATGGGAGTGGGAACAGCCCTGTGGGCAGCAGCAGCTGTTGTGTCACCTCACTGATCTCAGCAGGGCTCTCTGTAAGCTCATCCTCCCTATCACTGGCTGCAAGAAGCTCCTCCATCTCTGCTGCCTGTGTTGGAACCTCTCTTCCCTAATGCTTTATGACTGAGAGCCAAACTGATTTAAACTGCACAGGTTAAGACCTGCTGTCTTTGCTCTGGGGCAGCTGCAGGAGACTCTCAGTTCCCTTTGCCAGATCCATGTGGGGTGGTGACCTCTGGGCTTTGGTTGGAGCTGCTCCCCTGCCCACTGACTGGTGAAGCAGAAGGGCCTCTGTTGGAACCTGCTAATGCACAAGCCCTATACAATAACTGAGCCTTATATAATATCAGATTGAATTTTCTGTGGCTTTTTTTCATTTAGATGAGCACTTGAGAGAGGACACAGTCATTGCTGTTGGTAGCACAGCACTTCCCTTCTTCTCTGGGTGCAAGGTGAGGCCTGCACAGTTACAGGGAAGCACTGTCCTACCCCATAGGAGTTGATTACAACTTGGGGAGACAAAAATAAAATGTAAGGGAGAAATGGAAATACAGAAAATGTAGAAACTGGGAACAGAGTTCAGGTTTTCTGAAATTCAGCAGCTCTAAACCAGTTTTTGCTGTCTCATACTGATTGTCTGTGCAGTGCTTGATATAGTTAATAGCTCTACCTGAATCAAGCTCTTAGTCTCATATGTGTAATTTTTCTTTCCCCCAATCTGTTTAAGTGAGTGTCATGCAGAAAAAGGTCAGTCTTGACTACAGTCTTAATTATTTTTCATTAACTGATAAGGTCTGGGAAAACTACAAAGGACTCATTAAAAGTATTAGAGATTGGTTTTTTCCCCTTGCTTTCACATTCAGTATTCCAGTTCATACAGATTTGACATCTAAGATTGCAAAGTGTTTGCTAAAGAAGGAATGATACTTGATGAATGTCTCTTAGGGATTTTAATGACTCCTCTGGATGCACTTACAGGTGCCTTATAAATGTGATATTTTTCAAGTTGTGGATGATTGACAATATATTTTATGACAAGTATGAAGTTCTGCCTTTAGTAAGGTAAATGAAAAATGGTTTATCTATAGAAGATAAACAGGGATCAAATTAATCCTCAGACATGAGACTTTATGAGGTGCAAGCTGACTCTGTTTGCTCTGACAAGATAACCACCCCTTTGGGTGGAACAGAATTTACAATATCTGCCAAGTCACCCTTTTCCCAGGTGTAGGTTACAATGTTTGCTTGCACTAACACGAAGGAAATGGGACATCAAGAGTGTTTCCTGCTGCAACACTGTCACTGGAGAGTTTTACCATGTATCATTTAGGATACATGGGCTTTAAAATCCAAAGCATCAAGAACTGAGTCCTGGCACAGACACAGAAGGAACATCTCACCCAGGAGGTCACTCATCCAGTTTCCAGTCTTGCCAGAGTGATGGTCATTCGGTCACTGAGAAGAGGATTTTTACTGGAGGTTTAGGGGATAGTTAGGTGGTTTCATCTGTGGCTCACATTTGGGTTTGCTTACAGTAAACTCCTGTTTTTTCCCTGTTTCCTATGGGATGCAGGACTTTGTCAGTTGCTCTGCTCCACATATATTAACATTCCTCAGGAGGAAAGAGCTAATAGAGATAAATCTTGAGCTGTTTTAAATCAGACATGGGGAAATTTAGCTTAATGAAGGACATTTTTACATGGTGCTAAATTGGTTTAAGCATGATTTAAAACAGTGTAAATCTTGTAGGTATTAGGACTTTCCTCCAGCATAATTAGATTAGGTTTCATTGATGGGGTTTTTTTTGACTGTTCTGTACATAACAAATGTAGCAAGTTGGCTGCACATCTGATTACATTTAGGATCATATTGAACAGATTCATGAACAATGATTAGTAGATGATCCTTAATCCAAGTGGAAGATCTTAATGTACTTGCAGTATGCACTGGTGGTGGAAGAACTGATGCTAAACACAGGGCTGACACCAAACTGCCCATGTTTTTTCCCTTCTTGTCACTCTTTTAAGTTAATTAATGTACTCTGACCTCATCTCTTGTCAGTAGTGGTTGTTCTGGGCTTGGTTTTTTTGGTTCTTGCTGCCAGCTTTGCTTCTTTTATAACTTTTCCTATTAGGTAAATACTTTTCTGCTTGATTTTCATGGTTATCAAACCTTTTTTCCTTATCATATCTTATTTTCACTGTTTAATTCCTTAATTTCTTTAGACCTTTCAGAACAAACATGGAATATGTCAATATCAACACAATATTTTCTTAGTTTTTACTTTTACACATTGAGAAGAAAGAAGTGTCACTGTGGACACTGTCAGGGTAGGGAGATATTAATAGTGTCCTCTTTCCTTTTAGGCTCTGCACAGCAAACCCAAGTCACCTCTAACAGCAGCTTTTTACTCAATTCCTGCATTACTCACATATTTCCCTAAAATATCCTTATACAGTTAAAAGCTAGAATTTAATTTTGACTGAACTTGAAAGTTTTCTCACCTAACAAGATCCAAGAGCAACTGATATAACTTAGTCTTTAATTAGAAAATCAAAATTAGTCTTTAATTAGAAAAACAGTAATTGTGAATGAACTGAGCAGCAGTTTGATACAGAAATCCTTCTGCTGTTCCCTTTCCCAGAAGGAAAGTGTTAATCCTCTCTGTAGTCACAACCTTCCTCCTCTTGGCTTGGTCTGTTTGAAGCACTGCTGACAACTCTCCATGGCAGAAGCAGAGCTCTTTCCTACATCCATAGCTTGAGGTTTCCAAACAAGTCTGTGGGAGGTGGGCACCCAAATATTTGATTAGAAACTGTTCATCTGTTTAACTCTGAACCCCTGGGAAGGAAATGCTCTTGGATTAATAGAAAAAAGGTACATTGTGTGCTCAAAGCATGATAAAATAATCATGTAATGTTGCATATGTTTTATACAGAAGGAGTCCTAAGAATTCCCCAGCAACACATGGCCAGGTTTAATTTTTATTACTTTTAAACAGTGAATATTCTGATTTGTATGAGTTACTCAGACCACATCAGCTTCAAGACCTATTCTTTTTAAGAATAGCTTTAAAATCTTTCAACAGGCTTAATGATTTTTCACATCTTGACAGTAAAATCCCTTTCATTTCTTTCCTTTAGCTGCAAAATTATGTCAATTGTGCTGCAGTTTAGCAGGGGTCTAGTAGGTAGCAGATTAGTGACTGACATTGTTATTTTTTTATTATTTGAGGATAGATTATAAATCAAACATCAAATTTTACTTTAGAGTTTATCCCTAATAATATAGGACATAGTAAAATTGCCATTTGAAACTACTTTTTCTTAAAATTTTTCATATTTTGTATACTGTCAGACATTTGTTGTGTTCATTTGTGCTTAAAAATAGAGTGGGATAAATAAAATATTGCTGAGAGATATAAATTCTGATTAGCAGGACCTATAGGTATATGTGATGTGAACTTGTGAATGTGTATTAAAGACAGATGTTTTTTAATTTTTTTCTTTTTAGTAAACATAAAGTCTTTCAGAAGTGTGTAAATCAAGTGAGATATTTAAAGGGAAAAAAACAAACAAACAGGAAAGCTGGATTTAAAGCTTGGTTATTTGAACAGTGTTGATTAAACTCTTCTGAAGTTGAGTCAGACCCAGAAACAAAAACTGCTTGGGCCAAATTCAGCAATTGCTGTTCTGCTAAACTTAAATGATATTTGAAGCTGAGCACCTGGAATTGAAGTTCTTCAAACCTGCGTCTTTTATTTTCACCAGGGACATGGACACAGGTAGTCCCATTCTTCATCTTCCATTCCATCATGGTGAAGGAATTTTGTAAATTGAAACCAGCAGGGTAAAAAAAAGTAAAATCTTTGTTTTAGATTAAGGGTGCCAGAGTTGTTAATGATCAGATTAGTTGTGTATTAACAGTATTGGGGGTAAGTATAGAGTGGTTTGTGTTGGAAGGGACCTTAAAGCTCATCTCATTCCAACACTCTGCCATGGGCAGGGACACCTTCCACTAGACCAGGTTGCTCAAGGAGAAATGATGAAACTTTGTTTGGAGGGGAAGAAAATTTGAAAGGAAAATGCAGATTGTGTGTGACAGACTCTTCCATCTGCTGTAAATGAGATCCAAGTTGAGGGCATTTGACGTTGTGGTGGAAAGAGATTTCATGGAAAGCTTCCAACCTGTGTGAGCTGAAAATCTGTCCCTGTGTTTGCACAGCTCTCAGCAGAGTTTGGCCAAATTCAGACCAGTGACCCCCTGGATTGGGCTCCAGTTCCCTTGGCTCTCCCACAGCTCCTTCCTCTGCTCAGCTCTCCTGGGGAACGGTGTTTGTCCTAGAGGAGAGATGCAGCTGTAATGTTGATTTTGTGTGCCTGCTATGGATGGTCAGCTCATTGTTGGGGCACACAGGAGGGTTTGTTATTTGTTTGTTGTATCTTTCCTTCCTATTTTTGGACTGAGGAATTGAACTGTTGTAAGAGACCACATGCTGGCAGGTATTGTATTGCTGTTACTCACCTATTATTTTTGCTGGCCCACTAATTGCAGTTTGTCTGTTAAATGGATGCCTTTTATATTTAAATTGCAAGCTCCCTGGGACAGGGAAAATACAACCTTCTTGTTTGCATCCAGCACAAAGGATACTCTGATCTTGTTATTTCTTGTAATCACTCCCAGCACTGCTGATCATTTCAGACAAGCCTTAATTTTAGTCAGCTTAAGAACTTGGGTTCTCAGACTTTCTTTGTTTTAAGAAAGAGGACAAATCAGCATTACAAATAATTACAAGTAATTTGATGAAGTAATTTACCATAGTGATGTTTGCCAGTGTTTTTTAGGCAAAAAATTCGAAGTAGGACGTAAAATGGCAAAGAAGTGGCCCTGTTTCCTGACTGATATCATCACTGGTACTTGGGGGGGGGGGCGTGTCAACATTTATTCTTTCTTGTATATTTAAGTATAAAAGGGTTTTGACTTGGCGGGTTTTCTGGGAATTTTGTGTTGTTGGAAGTTTGGTGTTTGGTATTTTTTTCCCTCTTTTCAAGCCCCTGTTTTCTCATGTTTGGACTGTGTCTAGCAGCAGTATATAAAGCACTCTGGTGCTCTAGAGAGCAAATACCAGAATTCATGAGTCCTGGCAGGTGGTGACAGCCCATGTTTTATTTTAGGCATGCAGGAGCTGACATGAGCAGTGATGCATTGGTACGTGTCAGGGATCTGAAATCAGGTTATGGGATCTTCACAGAGACCTCCCAGTTGGTACAAGCGCTTCCAAATTACAGTGTTGCCTCACAGAGGGAGACAGATGCCAGCTGGGAAGCAAGCCAGGTTTCTGAAATACACCTTTGGGAAGATCTGGCTGTATAAAGAGGCTGTAACTAATGTATGTTTGTTGCTTCAACATTGCTTTTTGTCTCCTCACTTGCTTTATAGGGCTGTTCAGAGGGATCCATCGTCCCTTCCATTTGCCCCCCTTTCAATGGAAAGAATCATCTTGGTTTGTTGTTTGGCATTGTTGCAGGTGGAGCTGGAGGTCACGCTGCCAGGAGAAGGAAAGGACAGAATATTTAAGGTGGCCATAAAGTGGATGTCCTGTGTGAGTCTGCAGGCTTTACACGATGCCCTTTCTGGCCGGCTGCCAAGTGTCCCCTTCGAAACCATCCAGGCACTGGATGTGGTGATGAGGCACTTGCCTTCCATGAGGTGAGGGGAAGGCCTTGATGTGGTTTTAGGTGTGATTTGAATGGCTCTGGTGGCTTTTTGGGTGGGATGTGCTTGCATAGCTCAGCCACAGCTGTGTAGCAGGTGACAGGCTCAGGCAGGAGGCAACGCGGTGCTTTCCTGGTGGGATTAGGAGCCTCCAGCCTGGACATGAGACCCTTTCCCCAGTGGTCTTCAGACTGGCTCCCTGTCTGTGTGCCCTCAGCTCAGGGGAACCACCTCCCTCTTTTCCCTGTAGCCTTGGAGAAGGAAGCTCTCCCTGAGTGGGAAGTACTTGGAGGTTGGTGGAGGTAGAAGTGTGTTGTTCTGAAACAACTTCTTACCCTGTTCCTCTGTGTCCTTGGGCAGATGTTTTATTTCCAGTTCTGTATAAGGGGTACAGTGCTGGGGGGACAATAATGTCACCCCATAAGGCTATTTGTATAAAAAAGGAAAACTTGAAAATTTTTTTTTTGCTTTGCTTTCCAAGTGAGTGGAATCTACAGTGTTTTCAGTCACACCCAAGAGACGCTGTGCTTAATTCTGCTGCCGTGAAACAAGTCACTTAAGACCACTGTGCAAATTAAAATCAATTGGAAAGCAAAGAAAAAAGTTTACTAGGGCTGAATTTTCCTATTCTGAAGGGTTAAGCAGGGAATATGAGTTAAATTTATGTAAATAATTTTAAATAGCCATATAGGATATTGACTTTATCCTCATTACAGATAAAAAAAGTAAAATTACTTAATTTTCACAGCACAGAAAACAGTCCATATCAGATACCTCTGTTCAGAGCAACATACTGGCTCTGGATGTGATTAGTTTGCTATTAAGTGTGCAGTACTTAATTATAAAGATGAAAAATGTATCAGAAATACTTGTTAGATCATTTGTTTACCCACACCTGTCTGTGTATTTCAGAGTATGCACAAGTAAGAGGAGACATTATTACCTTGGTGTTTTAATAGCAGATATATTTAATTATTTTCATACTGAAGCACAGCTGAATTTTTAGTAGAATGCCAATAAAAAGTAGTTAATGTTTTTTTGTTTGAATTAGGAGATTTATTAAGGAGTGTACTGAAAACAAAATTAAACCAACTTGAGTAGTAGCTAGTTTGTTACTGTAACAAGCTGGATTTTGACAGGTGTAACCTGAGTCCTGCCAGGAATCTTAGATTATTGGTAATTTGAATCTCTGACATTCCTGTGCTTTTGGGAATAGAAATTTGCATTAGTTAGGGCTTTATTCCAACTTTTGCTTTAATTTTTTGATATGCCTTTATTTGCTTTATTGCAGGTATACTCCTGTAGGACGATCTTTTTTCACAGCATCAGAAGGGTGCTCAAATCCTTTGGGTGGTGGCAGAGAAGTTTGGTTTGGCTTCCATCAGTCAGTCAGACCTTCATTATGGAAAATGATGTTAAATATTGATGGTAAGTACTCTAAAATTTCCTATTTCTTCTTTCTTTTTAATAGAAAGGCGAAAATTTAGTTCCACTTGTTGGATTTCTTAAAAATTTCCTCTGTATTGTTGTAACACACCATTAATGTTTTTGTCTACAGTGTCTGCAACTGCATTTTACAAAGCACAGCCAGTTATTGAGTTTGTATGTGAAGTTCTGGACTTCAAAAGTATTGAAGAGCAACAAAAACCTCTGACAGATTCCCAAAGGGTAAAGTTTACCAAAGAAATAAAAGGTAATAAATAAATTATATAAAACTCCTTTATTTTCTCTGATACATTACCACTACAAAATATTTTCCATAGCAGTTGCCTTATATTGAGACAAAAATGTCATATTTTTAACTTTTAAAACATATCAGGAATGCCAATCCCAGTTCCATAACAAAGATACTCCGGTTCCTAATCTGGTGATTTCTAAGTGTTTACAAAGACTGGGATTTCATGGCTTTTTAATTACCCAACCTTAATTTTTACCAAATGCTGATGTCAGGATTTTGATATTCCAGATTTTACTAATAATTCAGTAATGTCCTTTGGCATACTGAGGTATATTTCATGCTAATACTCCCCTGGAAATAATAAAAAAAACAGTTACTCCAGTGTATAGAGACTGAATTAAGAGGAAGAAATCTTACTGGTTTTGTTCACTGAAGGTTTCTTCTGGAGAAATGGAGATCCTTCTTTCCTGAAGGATCTTTCCTTAGTAGAAAGAAAGCAAGTTCAAAAAGAAAAACAAACTCTAGAAATCCATCCTGTACCTCCTTTCATGTTTCCACAAAACACACAGAAAATTATCTTTGCCCAAATGGAAGTTGGCAAGAAAAGTATAAATAAATCCTGAGTTTGTATTGGTTGCAAATATTTTGAAAAAATAATTAGCCACTGAATTTCTTCACCAGACCCTCATTCCCATGGGCTCCTAGAGGCAGTTTGGGTGTTTTCCCGTCCCCTCTCCTGATTCATTCATTCAAGGCTGGTTGCAATAGCTGGAGGTCTCACAGCCACCACTGTATGTTTAGACAGAAAGTATAAACAAGGTTTTTTGTTTCAAGGAGGTTGTGTGCCCTTTTGTGTCCTTTCCCCATCCTGGACTTGCTTAGAGGTGCAGAACAGGAATGAACAGAATGTGTTGGGCATCACATCACATGAACTCCTGGGGCTTTGGGATTTCATCTTGTCTCTGAGATTAAGTGTTGAACTTTGCCTAAAGCTCAGGGGTTTTGAAGTTTAAGATTGTAAATTGCTTTTTTGAGTTCTGTCTGGGATACCCCTTCATGCTATATAGTGAATGGCTTCATTGCACAGGTTTAAGTGGTCTTGGGTAGCAGTGTAGGGGATGACACCTTGATTTTGAAGAAATGGTGACATGTGTTTTCCAATTTTTAGGTCTAAAGGTGGAGATAACACACTGTGGACAAATGAAAAGAAAATACAGAGTGTGCAATGTCACCAGACGACCAGCAAGTCACCAAACGTAAAGGATTTTGCTGCTTTTTAAGCCTGTTTGATCTCAAGCTGGAAAAATATCTTGCCTGCCAGGCTGACATACGAAAAGTTGCCTTGAAAAATGATGCTTTCTGTGGTCAATACCCTTAAAATATATCTTAGAATATTTTCCCAATTTTGCTGTTCTTTTTGTTCTATTTTTGTACTATAATGAATGTCATTGCCTTTGAACCAGTCACTTAATTTTGAATCTGGAGAGGTTTTTGGTTGTTGGGTTAGTTGGTTTTTTTTCTCCTTTCTTTTATGGATTTCTTCAACATTGGAAGAACAGGGTGTTCTATTTGTAGACTAATGTTTCCCACAACTTTTGAGTAGAAGAGTAATGCCAGTTGGGATCAGCTTTCTAATCTTGCTTATTGCCAATTTATTTTTCCCCTGGAAAAAATGTTTCTTTTTAATCACTAACCAGAGATTTGCAGATAACTTGAATATGGAGGTATTGATTCCCATTTTTAAGGAAGTAATATAAGGAGCAAAACTAATAACAGCTTTTTACAAGAAGATAACTGATCAGTATCTAAATGTGGTATTTAATTGTTTGAGCTTTGTTTCGTGTTCTTTCAATAAGCTTCACTTGTGTATTGAGGAACTGTGGGGAAAGTATTTTGCATAACATAATGACTTCTTTTCATATTTGCTTTCCAATAGATTCCCACTTCAGCAGGAGAATGGACAAACAGTTGAATGCACTGTAGCTCAGTATTTTAAGGACAGGCATAAATTAGTTCTACGCTATCCTCACCTTCCATGTTTACAAGTTGGACAGGAGCAGAAACACACATACCTTCCTCTGGAGGCAAGTAAACTCATGGATAATGCTGTACTCTGGGGCTGGGGAAAGAACATCAGAGAGGAAAAAGGTTCCAATGTTGATGAAGAGTTTTTTGAGTAGCCAACTTGAGAAATTCTGTAGTGCAGAAATGAAAAAAAAAAAAAGAGCAATGAACCAAAAAATGGTTCCATTGTGTTTTTTAATTTCCTTTCTGTGGGTACATTTTAGGTGTGCAATATAGTGGCAGGACAAAGATGCATAAAGAAACTGACTGACAATCAAACTTCCACTATGATTCGAGCCACTGCCAGATCAGCACCGGACCGTCAAGAAGAGATCAGCAAGTTGGTGAGTGTGGAGTCAAATACGAGTCAGCTGCATTCATGGACTTAATTTTGCTGACCCTTAGCAGGTACTGAATGTGTCTGTGCCCTGCACATGAGGCATGAGCTTGGTTTGATAAATTTTTCCTATTTCAGATGCGGAGTGCGAGTTTTAACACCGACCCTTATGTCCGAGAATTTGGAATAATGGTCAAAGATGAAATGACGGATGTGACCGGCAGGGTGCTACAGCCTCCCTCCATCCTCTACGGGGGCAGGGTATGTCCTGGACAGTCTGTGATGGCTGTCAGCACCAGCTGGGATCTGTAGTATGGTTGTTTTAAATTGTTTGGAGGCAATGGGATAAAGTTGCCAGAGGTGTAGTGTTTATAATTTACATTTATTTAGGTTCTCAAAGCCCTGAAATGTATTGGCCATTTTGCATCCCCCTCATCTGTTTCCTTATTTGTGAAAGCAAAGCTGGGTGGAGAATGTGTTGTATAAACTCACAACACAGGGCTGGAACAGCCTCTCCAGGGAGGTGGTCACAGCCCCAAGCCTGGCAGAGCTCAGGAAGTGTTTGGACAATGCTCTCAGACACACGGTGGGATTCTTGGGCTGTGCAGACCAGGAGCTGGACTCAATGATCCCTTCCAACTCAGGATATTCCAGGATTCACTTATTTGCCAGTACTTAGTGATGTGCAAAATATTCATAGTACTTAAATTAAGTGCCTCTTGGAAAGTTCACTGAGCAGTTTTAAAGTCACCGTAGAAAATGTAGGTTCCTGTTAATGTTCCATTCCAAGCATGAATCTGACTTACTCCCCATATGTAATTTCTATCTGCTGCTGATTTTTACGACCAAAGGAAATGATCAGCACTAAAAATGAACATTATGAGCTTTATTTTTCATCTGGCTAGCAAGCTGTCTTGCTACCCTGATAGAGTGATTGTTCTAAAACAGGATGAATATTTGTACAGGGGAGAGAACGACCTGAGAATATGAATCACCTGCTAGTTGGAGGGAACTAGAAGCATAACTAATTTTTGTTTGGCATGAATTAAGTTTTGCATTAGTGTTTTAGTTTTTTTTCTTGCTTCCACTTCCAGAATAAAGCAATTGCTACACCAGTTCAAGGAGTCTGGGACATGAGGAATAAACAATTTCACACTGGAATTGAAATAAAGGTTTGGGCAATTGCATGCTTTGCTCCCCAGCGCCAGTGCACTGAAGTTCATCTTAAGTAAGTGTGATTTTATTATTTATTATGATTGGAAGTGTCATGATTTCACAAACAAAAGCCATTTATGCTCTATGGCAGGTTTCTGACCAGTGAGGCCTTAGGACAGAGTTTAAGATGACTGAAATGATGCAATGATGGGTGTTTGTCAAGAGTGAAAGCTAACATGTATGTTCTCTTAGGCTCTTTTCCTGGTTGGAATAACTTTATTTGTGCAGACCTTATGTAAAAGGAAAATTAAAAAGCAATCCAACTTCTGTCTAAAACTTTCTCTCCTTTAGAGTTCCTGGAATGTGCAAGTTGCTGTGTTTGCCAGAGGAGTTAGGACTAGTTGTTTTGTTGACTTTGAACATTTAAATAAAACTTTCAGGTTTGTTTTCTTTGTCTTCGGATGGAATTTGATTGTTGAAAGACTCTTCTTAAAAGTGGCATCTACCACTTTTGGATCAGGGAAAAGTGTGCAGGCCTGGAGAGATGCCCAATTCCTTCTCTCACATGCAATTTCTTTCCCTTCTTGCATGAACAAGTGCTGCCCTGGGAGGTGACTCACCTGCTCTTTGTGAGGTGAATGCAAGACAGTGATTGCTCATACCCATGGTATTGCCATCACAGTGTTCTTCCATGTGATTTGCCAAAGAGCTTGGGAATTTTTCCCTAACAAGTGATGACAGTGGGAATCTTACTTTGTACCGCCCTTTGTGTCATGGAGGGACTTGTTCTCTCCAGGCACGTGGCAGGATCTAGGCTGCCAGGGAATTTTCCCTTCCATCCTGTTGCTTCCAGTGGAAATGCTGCATAAGTGAAGTGATTGAGTTTTGAGAAATAGGCAGAAGTCTTCAACAGAGTGAGCCAAACAGAAAGTTTTTGATGGCTTAGATGGAGTTTGCCCTTACCATACAAGGACTACGGCTTATCCAGTTCTGTCTTGTGGGCTCTTGTTACAACTTGTTGAGTGAGTTGGAACTCGGCTGCTGCAGGTCTGTCAGAGTAAACACCTTAAAATTCCCTAAAAATCTTCAAAATCATCTTAGTTTACCTCTTAGGAACAGGGAGAGAACCTTTCCTCTTAGACCCCATACTTCCAGATGGACTTCTAAGGACTCAAAACCTGAGCTGTTTTCAATTTAAACATTAGAATCATGGGATGATTTGGGTTGGAAGGGACCTTAAAGATCATCTCATTCTA
>VYZS01010867.1:0-13692 GCA_013400695.1 Neodrepanis coruscans | reverse complement strand
TTCTTTAAATATCTGATATGTACAAATACACTACAGAATAAGTTCCAACTGGTAATAGATCTTTCCCTAATACTGTAGGATATAAAGCTTGTTTGGACTCAAGGGATTTGCACTAAAATCATATTAAGGTCTCTAATGAGCTTAGTGCACAAGCACTATCACTTTAAGTACTATTGTCTAATATTGCAATGGCTATATATTTCCATGGCTCTTTTCTTGGGGTGTTGCATTTTTGTTGCAATTGAATTTGCTTTACTAATTCCCTATTTATTCGTTGTATTTAAAAACTGGTTTACTTGGTTACAGACTGGTTGTTTTTTTTAAAAAAAAAAGGCAGAAATAAATCCCTTTTAGTGTATTTTTTTATGATGTTACATGTTGGAGCAAACCAGATCAGTGAGAAAAAAACTCATAACTTCCAATTTTGTGATAAGCAGGTTAATATACTAGTGTGAAAACAAAAAACTACACATTTTAAAAACAAAAATGTCAACTACTGTTTTATTTATTCTCTGCCAGTCTGTTTTTAGTAGGCTTAAAGATCCAGTATGAAATGTATTTGTGTGTGATTGTATGCTATTTATTAAATTTTAAATACTTTGTTGAATGTCATTTTAAAGCATGTTTAAAGTCTTGTGCATTTCTGTCGTGTTATGCTGTCAGGCAGAACTGACGAAAATTTTAATATGTATCAAAATTAAATTGAATTTTTGTTATGTTTTTGAGGTACTTTTAAAGACAAATCCGAGGTCTGTCTGGCTTTTTATTTCTTTAAATCCTCATCTTTGAAGTACAAATCACATGGAAAAGACACAAACAATTGAATGGATTCCAAAGTGTGTATATCTTCTCCCTCTTCTCTTCATTCGCAGACACTGGGATGAGAAAAATAAATGATTTTACCATCTGGTTGATTTTTCATGAGCCTTAGCAGGTAAATTCCGAGTTCAGGACACAATTATGTAGATTTGTGCTTTTGAAGAACCTTATGTGCAATACAGTTGTAAAAAATTTTATTACAATGACCCATGTGGTTTCAAGTTTCAGAACAGATCACATCACACTGGTACCAGATCAGGTACAGGTTGGCCCATAATTACACATACTCGAGTAAAAGTCATCAATGGCCATTTTTATTCACATTGAATAATATCTAAATTTGTGGGCAATCTTTAGTCTGATTTCAGTAGCATTGCTTATAGAGCAGGCAACTTTGCTATTAGGAACATGGTAACGTACCCTGAAATACATGTGAACGGTATGTCCTGGTATAAAATACTGGGTTTTTAAACCTTCCTAACTAATTGTAATTAGAAAGTGGTTACAGAAATGCTTATCCCTGAGGAAGATAAATTTTGAAGAAAGAGTCTTCACAGAATACCTTTGGTGTTAAACACACATGGTGATCTAAATTTGTTCCTTTAGATGCCCCAAATAGCATGTACCTATGGACTCCATATTGCAGATGTAAAAAGAACACAATGTTTAATTTGTTTTAAAGAAGAAATGCTACACATTTAATGAAGAAGTTGGAATTGACTGAGAATTTGGAAAACTGTAAATAAAATTCGTATTTGTATGAGGCAAATTTGTTGCTGTGATTTTTTTTTTACTCAAAAAGGAATGATAATTTTGAACAAAAGTCAGAATTATTTACTGTGGAATTACCTTGTTTTCTTTAATAATTCACTTTCACCTGAAAGCTTTGAAGAATGTAGGTTATTGTGAAGCAAATTTTCCCCTCATGTAAAGCTTTTTAAGCATGGGAAGAGTTTGTTCCTTTTCTTGATGTCATACTTTTTTGTCATTCGATTTGCACTGGAACATTTAAGGGCTGAGCTTCTAAGGCTGCAAGGGTTTGTTTTGTTTCCAAAGTAAAGTCCATTTTCCGTATAAGTTCAGCAAGTATTGCTAATAACTCTTCTTTCAAAACAGGCTTCTGGAGATGTTGCTGGAATTAGTTATCCTGTCCAAATGCCAGAGTAAGAACTTGTGTCAAATCTTGGATTCAGTTTAGGGAAATCACAGTTCAAGTTAGGACTTGAATGCTTTTTCAATGAATTTTTATAATAAATACTTGCAGCAGATGAAATAATGGCTTTTTACTACCAGGATGAGTTTTTGCTTCCTTTCTGGAAAGTGAATGTTTCGTTCTTCTGCAGCTGTTAGACTGTCACAGTTGTCTTGAGGTAGTGCTGCATCTTACCCTTAAATCTTGTTTTGTCAACAGCTTTAATCTTCCTGTATTTGGGATGAAGCTTTTTGTGGAGTGTGTTCTCTAGGCTTGTGGGGTTTTTTACTGGATCTGTTTTCTTCCTCCGTTGTGGGTTTCTGAAAATAAGCAGTTGGTAATTGAACTCCTCGAGGATATATGCTACAATGCAGTTGCCCAAAATGGGGTATGTTCTGAAAGGACAAGGGAGAGGTCTGTCTCAGACTCAGTGAAATTATGGAGAGGTAAACAGACTTCGTTGGGATTTCACTACTGTAGTTAGCTTTCCCTTATCGAAGTTAAAGTCCATAATTATTAGATTTGGTATAGAGAAGTTTTATAGCACAATATTCATGTCAGTATGTCTTGTTGAGCCTTCTGTTCACTGCAGTCTTTGGTGAATAGTAACTTGGGGAAAGAATGTAGTAGTGACTAAACTGAAGTCCTATCTAAGAATTCAGATAGACAACACTTCCCACGTTACCGAGGGAGGAAATAGGAGACGTTATTTTGGAAGCAGCCTTGATTTCTGATTCCTCATCATGCTTTGTGAAAGAGTATTTGGCATTAAAAAAATTTAGCACATCTTTGTGAAGATCCATGCACAAATTAGTGTTTGTGATATTTCCATTTATACCTTTCTATTCATACCTTTACAAGAAAAGAGTTGTGCATCTAAACCATATGCCAACAGAAATAAATAATTTTGGCTACTTCTACAAGTGTACAAAATTGAGGAAAAACAATTAGTAAAATTTAGTTTTTTAAAGCTGTCATTTTTCCTGTGATTAGTTAACAACCACTTTTGACAGCCACAGTTAAAGGAAGTGGTTCTGGTGCATCAGAGGAAGAACAGTCAGGAGCAATACACAGGATAGTGAGGAATGTCATAGACCGACATTTCTGCAATGACATGGGAAGGAACTGAGATGCTCAGTTTTGCTTTCTCTTGCTTAGTATGTTGGCCAGCAGTCATAGTTCTGTTCACTAATTTGAAGATTAATGCCAGTAAAGAGTCCTTGAAGACTGACTGATGGTAGAGGAGCTTTTCAGAAACAGGGTATGTGTCTGTGAAAACAAGCAAAGAGAAGATAAGAGTAAGATGGGATAATTAAAGCAGAAGTTAAAAACTAATACCATTTTATGCTGGGAGGTGGCAGTTAGAGGTTCCAGGGGAAGGTGGATAAATGTGTCTCACACTTTAAACTGAGCATGCCTGCATTATAATAATGACTTTTAGATTAAGATTTAGTTTAAGATTTAGATTTAGTTTAAAACTTCAGTCGTCCATTTCTTGCAAAGCTATTAATATACTGCATTATTTTCATTTTGTAATAGATGTGGATGGGTTTTCTTCGGGGCTCTTCAAATGGAATCAGTTAATCATTAGGTTACAGATAAAACGGTATGATTGTACTTCTGTGATAACTACATTAACCAAGACATTCCAATGTTTAGATTTCTGAGATTATTTCTTTTGGTGAAGACAAAAGCTTTAGCATATGATTCACCTTCAAATTTGCAAATTCAGGGAGACTTTCTGCAATGTCTCTCAAGTCATTGAATTACTGTGTAATATTTTAGGATGAGTAAAAGTTTCCTAACAGGACACTTCTCTGCACGGTTGTGATTTAAGCCCAGCTGGCATTTAAGCACTACTGCACAACCACTCACTCACTCTCCCCCAGCAGGATGGAGGAGAGAATTGGAGGGATAATAGTGTGGGAAGTCATGTATTTGAGATGAGGAAAGTTTAAGAGGTAAAGCAAAAGCTGCTTATGCAAACAGAGCAAAACAAGGACTTCATTCCCCACTCTCCAAGGGCAGGTGGAAGCTCTACCATCTCCAGGAAGGCATCACCCGTAACACTGACTTGGGAGGACTAATGCCATTATGCTGGATGTCCCTCCTTTTTTCTTCTTCCTCCACCTTTATATGCTGAGCATGATGCCTTATGGTCTGTGGTATCCCTGTGATCATTGGGGTCAGCTGTCACAGCTGTGTCCCTTCCAAGTCCCTGTGCACCCCCAGCCCCCTCACTGATAGGGCACTAGGTGAAGCAGAAAAGGCCTTGACACAGTGCTGGTGCTGCTCAGGAATAACAAAAACATTCCTTTACTAACACTGTTTTCCGCATACCAGCTACTAGGAAGGAATTTAACTCTCTAGCACAAACCAGTACAATGGTGCAGAGTCAGCCACTGATTACTGAGCAAATATTTATTTTAAACTGTGCAAGCAGAAGGATAAAATGAGTAAAATGTTTTGAGGGTGAGTGAAGGTTACAAAGTCAGTTAGCCAAAAGCCCTATTGCAGCATGTAGTGGTTTGGGGGGACCAAAGAGGAAGACAAAAATTAAAAAATAACTCATTCCCCTCCTGAGTTTTGGTTAAGGAGCGGGGTCAGCTGAGCTGGGAAGGGGATGCCCTTTTTCCTCGGTTTCCCATCAGCAGATACCTGGGAAGGCGGGTGGGACCTCTGGAGTGGACCAGGAATTATAAAGGAGATACCTCTTTGCCTTGGTTTCCCATCAGCCCCTTGGGCCCCACAGGGATCTCTGGGAAGGGACCAGGATTATAAAGACCTGAGGAAAGCAGTGCCCGCGCTCTTCTTTTCTTCGGCTCTGTGCCAATAAGCAGGGCGCTCCTCCTCAGCATTGCCTGCTCAGAAGACCAGCACAGACCCTGCTATCCCCTACCTCTCCCCATGGATTCCTAAGGTTGGCACTGTTTTCTGCCTGAGAAAACCCCTTAGAAGAACCTCTTCACAGACTCCGCAGCCTCTGAAAAACTGTAGCTTCTCCACCAGAGCTCCTGGTTTGTGTGCCCCCACCTCTAAGCCTCTTCTGTGTTTTCTGGGGCCTCCCCCTCAACCCCTGAGCAAGGTACTGCTGGCCCATTCCCACTGCGGGGGGCTTTTGTCCGGGAGTTCAGTGCCCTCCATTTTTTCCCTTTTTGGCTCCGCATGTGGTGTGTCCCATGCCAGACCCCTCCTGGCTGTCGCCCTCTGCTGGCTGTAACGAGTAACTGCACCCTCTGTGTTTCCAGTGAGACACACAGGGCCCTCTGCCGGCTGTAACAGAGTAACTACACCCATCCATACATTCCCCCATACATTCAGTAAATTGTTGCCTTCTCTATATGTCTCTCATCCATTGATAACACCTAATATTGCCCCAAACCAGGACACAGAAGTTGTCTTCTCACAGTGTAACAATGATTATTTCCCTACCACCTGTGCTGTTTCAGACCATTTTTCCAGGGACAGCTAAGGTGTTAAATATTAAATATTTACCAAATATACATAAATGCAACTGATGTCAGATTATCTTGTTGGCCCAAATAGATTAAATCAAAGGACTGCTTAGGCAGAATGTTGCTATGTACTAATACCTTATTTAATGCATTTGAAACTACCTGCGTTTGAAACTACCTGTGAGATAAATTTTTTTTAGGCGCAGTATTATAAGACCTGACACTCGGTTACATTGTCACTTTGTGGGTAGCTCTGCAGGTCTGAATTGGGCATGAAGTTACAGTTAAGAAGGTTTAGACATTTAAGAGTAGGATCCACAAAGTCTAAATTAGCCAGGAGGAAATCAGAGGAGAGGAAACGGAGCTCAAGCCTGTTGCCATTCAGGAACAGGCATAAATAGGATTTTGACTTGTGCTACTCTTCAGGCATTTAGGTGTCAAAGTTGTGTCAGCTCGTTCCTGTGCAACACACACAAAAAGGGAACTGAATATCCTGGTGCATACCATAATCTGCTTTGTTGTGACTGACTTGCCTTCAAAACTCATTCTGCCCAATTTGACAGAAGGATTTGATCAGGAACAGTTTACCACTGCCACTAATCCAAGAGCATACTAAGAGGTTACCAAGTTTGTCTTGTACAAAGTTCCTTTCTTAGAAAATACTAAGTGTTCATTGGCCAGGGAAAAGTAGTAAGTGGCTATTTTAGATTAGCAGTTTAGGCAGTGAGCTGGTACTGAAACTTCAACTGCCCCCCTGCCTCACCTAACGTGTTCAAATCCCTGACAGTCCAGCTATTCAATTGCCCATCTGCATGTTGGGGGAAGTGAGTTCATTCCCTTAGCAGCAGCAGAGATTCAAAGTATAGCCCCACTCTAGTGCCTACCTGGACCTCTTCTGTCCTGATTCTCTAATGTTCACAATTGCTGTCTTAGGGCACTATAGTTTGACTTCTCTCTTGCATCTTTATTCCCCAGCTCTTCATCTGAATAATCATACTGCTGAAACTCAGCTGTTCCTGGCTCATCAATACTATTGTAATTAGCAAACTAGAATTCCTGTCTTAATTCCCATCACAGTAGCTTGACCCTTGTCTTTTACAGTTTTAAATGCAGCAGACATGGTAGGTGAAGGTTGCCATTTCCTGCCTGTTCAGCACTGCACAGCTGTCTCAGGAGCCTCCGGGCACATCACTTTGTTATTCTCATTCTCTCCTCTGCTTTTCCAAATGAGTTTTGACCTTTTGCTGTGTGGCATGATGAATCTGACTGGGTTTCTGTCCCACCACACAAAGGTGAGATGTAAGACAAGATTTCGGGATGAGCAGATAGAAAGTCTAATACAAGGTGCTGCTTTCCTGCCCATCATGAGGGAAGGAACAAAGGTGACACACTGATGGGAGGGTGAGGATTTTCCAAATCTCACATCATTTGTCAAAGTGGTTTTTTGATAGCATATGTGTACACGTTCTAACAGTCCTCAGAGGCAATGTTCTGTCTGCTGACGCCATTATCATTGAACTGGAAGAGGTGAGAGGATGAAGATGCAGGTGCTCAGCAGATTTAGGGACACGCTTGAGCAGTGTCACTGCTGAGTATGCAAACTTAGGGTTATGGGAGGGGAGAAGTAGGAAAATTCCATAGAAACTGGTACCTCTGAAATTGTACAGAGCAGGTGTTCTGCACCAAGCTTTTAGCTAATTTTCCAGTTGTCTTCATTTTACTTTCCCATCTCTTTTTCTGGGTCTATATTCTGAAATGCACAAGCCTCATCTCCCCACCAAGGTCACGCCAACCCTGTGTGAAACCCATTGCAGAAGCCCTGACTTTCCCTTTCCCCTGGCCCTCAGAAGGGCCCTTCTGGGGCAGGGAGACAGGAGGAGCTGGCACAGCCCAGAGGCTGCTGCCAGGGCTGGACAAGGCTGAGGGTGAGTGTGCAGGCAATGATACAGGGAGTGCAGGGAGCACACATGCAGTAGGGCAGATGGAGCAAGGCTTCAGCTGTCGAAAGGTGATTTTCAAATGGACCTTGGCTTCCCCCTCAGGCCAGAGTGCTGTCCAGGTAGTGGCATGGGGGGAGTGAAGGGAGCTGAGGGCTGTGTGTCCTAAATTGTATTCTGAGAAGCAGCTCACGAGCACTGTCTGATGGGCAGTGTTCTTGGGTGGGTGCTCAGTCTCATGGATGCAGAGTGGACCCCACCTTCTCAGCTGAGAAGGATGCAACGCTTGGACAACCACAGCACTGCACTTTGACAGCCCCTTGCACAGGCAGGGCTCACAAGCACCCTGGACATGGCTGCAGGGAGTTCAGGTCACACCTAGTTTCCTCAAATGTGGGTGCAAAGAGCTTGAGTTGCCTTTGGGCATCCCAAGGCAATGAATGACCACATATTGCAAACTCCCATGCAAGGGGCAGGCTGGAGCAAGTGCCATGAGATCCTCTCCAAACTCCCCTGGAAGCCTGGAGCACAGTATGGAGAAGAAAGGGCTCTGTGCCAGTGCTCTGCCACCATCTAGTTCACCAAGCCACACTGGAGGTGGGAGGTGGAGCTGCCAGGGGCAGTGGGGGCAGTTCCTCCAGTGTCTGTTTAAAGAGCACAGTCTAGCTTGTGTTTACAGTCAAGTGCTCTGGGAGGACAGTGGGCAGTGAAATAGTCACAAGCAAGGGCAGCTTGCTGAGCTGAGGCCTCACCCTCACCTTCTAGGCTGGTATGCCATCCCAAAACCAGGCTAAGCAGAGACTTTTGATCAAGGGAGGAAAAGTTGTGAATGATGACCTCTCTGTGGTGGCTGATGTGTATGTGGAAGATGGAGTGGTGCAGCAGGTGGGACCAAACATAAGCTTGGAGGCCTCGACTGGACTCATAGTGCTGGATGCGACCAACAAGCTGGTGATCCCTGGGGGCATTGATACTCACACCCATATGGAGTTCCCTTTTATGGGTAGCAGGTCAAAAGATGACTTTTATACTGGAACCAAGGTGGGTGCACCTATGCATGTCTGTGTGTGAATCTTGGCTTTTTCAGAGATAGTTATTTAGTACTATTTCTCAAAGAGAGAACACAGTGTGAATCACACACAGGCAATTGTTACTGTCCTTTGAACAGGATGTTGTCATAAGCAATTGGGGTACTCAGACGACCACCTTCAACTAGTATGTTATTTGGGTTCCTTCAGAAGCTGTTCTGGCTGCAGGTGGCAAGTGTTAAGCACTGTCAGCATGCAGACTACAATGTGCATTGGTATGTGCATCAACCTTCATACTTTTCTGAGCAAAGGTTAACTAAAGCAACATTTTAATTTCCCAATGTTGTTTGAGCATTTCTGTGGTAATCTGATTTTTCTCCTCTGTTAGCATGGGGGAATGCAAGCTTTTTTTCTGTCTTTCACTTCAGAGCTTGCCATATCTCTCAGTGCAAGTCCAGTTCAAATAAACTTTATAGAAGCAACTAATTTCTCTCAGTTTTACACATGGAGTGTTTTGGGTTTTTTTTTCAGCTTTTTACCTGATCTCTATATTCCTTGCACGTGAATAGAGTATTAACTAGAATTAATTAGAGTACTAGTATTAACAGTTTTATGCATCTTCTCCATACAGATAAAATACAGAGCTCCCCGAAATTTTTAAGGTACTTTTCTAAGAGCTTACTGAAATCTTTGCTCACAGGATGGATCACATTGGCCTATCTGGCTTGTCTATTAGCCAGCACCTTCAGATAGCCTGATGTATGCTATTCCTCTCACAGCAGAACAAGGGTTTGCCAAAAAGCAAAAAGTAATTGTTTTTTGAGATTTTCTGAATAACTTTTTGAGATACTGGACAGGGAAGCTGCAAAACAACGACTGCATACACAAAACGGGATGTCCAGATAGTCACTTTGGTGCGTACCAAAGAAGATTCTAGATCCAGCTTAGTGATCAGATGTCAAGTTAGATATTGTGAGCCCTCTTAACCTAGGTCAAAATGTGGAATGTTCAGAGCTATTCACCGAGGGTCATTATCTGACAACTATCTTGGCAAGAAATTCAGGGAGACAGAGTTGTGTTCCAACTATTGCAAAATATGCTACAATGATTAGCTAAGATTTACCCATTCAGTTGAATAAGTAAAGGCACCTCTGTTTACAAAGAGAGAGGGGAAAGACATATTAGGGATAAAAAGAGACTTTGTGTGATATTGTGGAACCCATGATTTTTTTTTCTTTTAAGTCTATAAATATTCTTTGATTTAAACAAAGAACTCTGGAGGTGGAGCTGCCAGGGGCAGTGGGGGCATTTGTTAAACAAATACCTGGACTTCAGCAAAGCCGTCTTCCACAGCACACTTCTGGAAAAGCTGGCAGCCCACAGATTGGACAGGTGCACCCTTCACTCAGTTGAGAACTGACTGGATGGCTGGGCCGAGAGAGTGGTGGTGAATGGTGCTGCATCCATTTGGTGGCTAGTCACTAGTGGGTGTCCCCCAGGGATCAGTGTTGGGCCTAGTCCTGTTTAATATCTTTATTGATGATCTGCCTGAGGGGATTGAGTCTATCATTAGCAAATTTGCAGATGACACTAAGTTGGGTGGGAGTGGACTGGAGGGTAACAGTGCTCTGCAGAGAGACTTTGACAGGCTGGATAGATGGGACAAATCCAACGGCATGAGGTTCAACAAGATCAACTGCCAGGTCCTGCGCTTTGGGCACTCTGCAGTGCTCGGGACAGAGTGGCTGGAGAGCAGCCAGGCAGAAAGGGACCTGGGGGTTCTAATTGACAGGAAGCTCAACATCAGCCAGCAGAGTACCCAGGTAGCCAAGAAGTGCAATGGCATCCTGGCCTGTATCAGGATTAGTGTGGCCAGCAGGACCAGGGAAGATATTCTTCCACTGTACTTGGTCCTGCTTAGGCTGTACCTCAGGTACTGTGTTCAGTTCTGGGCCCCTCAATTTAGGAAGGATGTTGAGGTACTGTAGCATATCCAAAAAAGGGTAACAAGGATGATGAAGAGACTGGAGCACAAGTCCTTTGAGAAGTGGCTGAGAGAACTGGGGTTGTTTAGCCTGAAGAAGAGTAGGCTCAGGAGAGACCTTATCACTCTACAACTGCCTGAAAGGTGCTTGTAGCAAGGTGGGGGTTGGTCTCTTTTCCCAGGCAACCAGGACTAGGACAAGAAGGCACAGTCTTAAACTGTACTGGGGGCACTATCCTGTCACTATAAAAATAACTTTAAAACACTTTTACAATCCTTTTGGTTTTAGAAGAGAGTTTGGAAACTTTCACATTGTATGTTCAAACTGAACCCATCTGTTTTTTTATTATGTATCTGTCTCTTAATACTTCCCTGTCACACAGGCTTATTTTATTGCCTATATGTATTCTGAGGAAGTATTTCTCAAGTTAACTATGGCCTTGTGGTGTTCTCCTTTCTCTGTGATTACACACACTTAAGGAAACACACTGATGGATGAATGCTACAGACTCATCTCCAAATCTAGGACAAGTTTTCGTACACATGTGAAAGCTTTTCCTTTCAGCCTTAGAATTTCCCCATGATTCTTCTGAATACCGTCTTGAGAACATCTTTCTCAGAGCAGATTAAATTAATCTCCACAATCATTTTGTAAATTCAGACTTTGCTCAGGGAAACTCCTCAGTGGCTTTTGGCTTTTCAGTGTACCAAGATTAATTGTTACACAGGGAATTGGAGAAGGTGGAAGAAAATTTGCATTCTCTACAGCTTCTAAATATTGACTTCCTTCTTTTCAGGCTGCTATAGCAGGAGGAACCACTATGATCATCGATTTTGCTATCCCCCAGAAAGGCTGTTCTCTTACTGAAGCCTTTGATACATGGAAAAGCCGGGCAGACCCTAAAGTCTGCTGTGATTATTCACTGCATGTGGCAGTTACATGGTGGAGCAACAAGGTAGAAGCAAGAACTTTCAATTCCATGAATTCATACTGCACCTGCTTTGCATTAGTCCCCATGTGCTAAATATAGCTTGCTGGCAGTGTAATAGTTAGTATTTTTGTGAATAAAAACAACATTTGATATAGCTTACACACTTCTAAAAGAACATATATTTGAAAAAATAAAGTCCACAAATAACCTACATTTTTGGATAATACTGCACAAAGTTAAAGGTAGTGGTTGTGCAAGACCAAGACCAGGCAGGCCAGAGGGAGAAAGAAATCTTTGCAATAATTTTGCCTATTGTTACTTGAACACTTGAAATTTTATGTTCTTGTTGAGAGTTGACGTTAATTTTAAGGGTTTTTTTAATTAAGAGTATACATGAGAAATACGATATTTTACTTCATTTGTAAAAGACGACTTCTATTCCTGGGTAACTGCAGTAATAGCCCCTTAAAGTAAAGCAGAACCAGAGGCAATAATAAATTGAATGTGAGAGCATCTGAAAAAAACCCTTTTGGAATTTACATATGGGAGAATCATCCTTGTAGAGTGAATGTTTACTAACATTGTTTGAAAACTTTATTGAATAAACTAATTTTTCAGATGCTTAATATCTATCTGTGACCCATATTTTACGAGATACCTTTGGATTCTCAGAGAACTCTGCATCAGTACACAGATATATTAAGTAAATTCCATTTTTAAATATGAGTACTTCCCCTAATTTTTAACTTTTAAATTATATGTGCCAAAGTCTTCACTCTGCAAACAACACATCTTTGATATTCTCTGTACTGAGTGCTAAAACAGGTTGACCAGAACTTCTGACTTAAAGCAAGGACATAAAATAAATTCTCCAGTGAAGTCTGAGTAATGTGCATTTGAAAGAGCCTTAGTAAAGAATAGTAGAATTGTACTGAAAAATCCAATAAAACCAGGGAAGTGTAAATAAATGAAAAGTTCTGCTTTATATTAAGAATGTAACTGTTTTTAAAAGCCATGATTGAAAGAAATAGAAAATTCTGATATTTCGTAACTATAAAAGAACTGAGTGATTAGATCATGCCCTTCTGATTAGCTCTCATCTCCTCAGGATTTAAAACCATTGATTAAAACCATATATTCCATACAGTGTCTTCCCTTAATCATAGTAAATAGTGAAGAAGAGAATAAATTACATGCCTCTATATTTGTGCCAGAGCAGGGACTTATGTTAGGTACTTGTTTGATAGTTCCCACTCAAGATATGCTCCCATCTCTCCTCTGGATGAGTAAAATAATTTCTGGAGTTTTATATCAATCTCATCTTTCTTGGGCAGATCCAAGCATACCATTAGAGAGAAGATGAAAAGTAATATTTTTCTTTTTGAAAGGAATTAATCCCACGGAAATTGTAGTAGCACGACAGATACATGTCAATTATTGTCACCATTATCGTACTGGGGAGGGAGAGCCAAAGTTACAAAATGTATAGTTCCAGCTAACCACAGAAGCTTTTGGACTAAAAATCTATGTCTTTCTTTCTTTCGGACATAATGTTTTTCTGGGCTTCACAGACCCTAGCAGAAGCAGGAAATCCTATCAAGGTGTGAATACAAGAGAAAAAAAAAAACAACCAGGCTTACATTTAGAATTTCTGAGGCATTTTATTTGACAACAAAGTATTTCAAAAGGCTTCATGTTGTCTAGAGTCAGGACAAAGCTCTAAGAGGTGAGATCTTTTCTGTCACTGTTGATTGCCAGAAGCTGGAGCCCTTTACAATCCAGTTCTGAAAATCTGTTTTGCACAGATGTCTATGTTGTGTGAATTGGATGCATTGGCTATAATATTGGATTGAGTGAGGTTTACTTGGAATAAAATTCTGCTTCAATATCTTCTGTAAAAAATATTCCCTTCCTGCAATTAATTTGTACCTCCAAATTCTGCCCCACAGTAGTATAAGTCAATCTTTGGGTTGTTTGTACTGAACATATGTTTGATGGGTGAGTAAAGGCTTACCCTTCAGACTTACAATTTCTTTAAATAAGATTACTAACATGTAAAATACAATTGTGTTATTTTGAATATTGCTGACTGTTTTTCAGGTGAAGGAAGAAATGGAAAATCTTGTTCAAAACAAAGGTGTTAACTCCTTCAAGATGTTTATGGCCTATAAAGATATATACATGGTCAATGATGAGGAGTTATTTGCAGCCTTTTCGTGCTGCAAGGAACTTGGAGCACTTGCTCAAGTCCATGCAGAGAATGGAGAGCTAATTGCACAGGTGCATATTTGACATTTTGTACATCGAAGTCAGGAACATAGATGGTCCTAACCCTAGATCTCTCC
>VYZS01010863.1:18285-31866 GCA_013400695.1 Neodrepanis coruscans | reverse complement strand
AAAAAGAAAAAAAGATTGAGTGAATGCCTGCATCCTTGAATGTATTGAATTGCTGCAGTAAAGAGCAGCCATATGGTATTTGGGTGACTTCTATGCATTAGGACATTATAGATTACAGGTGAATTGGACCTGTAGACATCCCATGTGCAGGTGTATGACCTAATTTTAGTAAAATAGGCTTTCTGTTCAGCTTGCACTGTAATGGCTGCTGAAGAATTTGGCTTAAATATTTCTATGTATTAATAATTTTAGGGGGAGAAAAGAGTCCAACACCATGGGCCCAAATCAGTCTGTATTTTTTTTTTTGCACAGTAGAACACACACAGGAAGAAGAGTATTGTCCTGTTCCTCCTTTGAAAATGAAAACAAAGGAGATTGACATCCTTTTACTTTTTCAGTCAAGTGTCACTCATCCCAAAGTTGTAATAATCAATTCAGAATGGCTACTTACACTTCTTTACAAAATTAAGAAAATTAAAAAGCCTTGCAGATAAGCTAGAGACCACCAAAAAAAAGAGCTCATAACTTCATGACTTTAAACTCAATTAGTTGTTTCTTTGAATTGCTTGTTTTTAGTCATGTTGCCATAGGTATCAAAGCAGCCAGTTATTATCATTCCTTTGTAAGGATTGCTGCTGTTTTATATTCACATTGTAGCAAATCAAAGGATAGGTCTTGAGACAGGAAAGGGAAGGTGTGTTGTTTTAAAGATACACAAAACAAACCCAGAGTGAGTTGGCCCAGGTGACAGGGATTTGCATGTGGCAGCAGTGTAATTACTTACAGTGTGCATTCTGGGGAAATGTTTATCTTGGTTGCTAAACCTTTCTTCTGGCTTGTTTTTATCTCTGCCAGCTAAAGCTCACTCAGATATTGCTGCTCCCTGCACTTACAGCTTTCTCATGGTGTTTGAAAGGAACCCAGCATTTTAGTTGCCAGGGAGTTTTAATGATACATCCTGCTCTTATCAGTTTGTGTTCAACTCTGCTTAACCTAAGAGAGATGTCTCAAAGTACTGTACCAGCATTCTCGTTGCCCAGAGCAGCTGCGGATGCCCCATTTCTGGAAGCGTTCAAGGCCAGGCTGGACGGGGCCTGGAGCACCCTGGTCTAGTGGGAGGTGTCCCTACCCACGGCTGGAACTGGATGATCCTTTAAGGTCCCTTCCAACCCACANATCCTGCTCTTATCAGTTTGTGTTCAACTCTGCTTAACCTAAGAGAGATGTCTCAAAGTACTGTACCAGCATTCTCGTTGCCCAGAGCAGCTGTGGCTGCCCCATTCCTGGAAGTGTCCAAGGCCAGGTTGGATGGGGCTTGGAGCAACCTGTGATAGTGGAAGGTGTCCCTGCCTATTGCAGGGTGGGTGGAACAAGATGGTCTTTCAGATCCCTTCCAACCCAAACCATTCTATAATCAAGGAGCAAACAGAAAAGGTTATTTCGGCATCAAAGATAACAACCCCTGAAGCATCACTGCAAGACATACTGAGGAAAAGGTATTTTGACTTAATCTTCGGCCTGACTTTATACATTTAAGTATGAGCCCCTCATCTTCGTGATGCTGCTCTCCATCACAAGATTTCCCTGTCGTGAAGATGTGGTTGCTCTGTTTGTCTTCCCGTAAGTATGTGCAGTCAGGCCATGGAAACGCAACTTAAATGGGTAGAGCCTCCAACCCACTCACATAGAGCTGCTGGAACCTGCAGAGCTTCTTGTACCAAAAAAATGGTGTTTGGGGGATCATGATTGTTTTTATAGTTGTGTCTTTCAATACAGTTTTTATTTAGTGTCATTTCACTAAATAAAGGTTTAATTGAATCCTAACTTGAAAGACCTCCTTTAAAGCTGCATGCAGTGACTGATTCTTTTGAAGACTTGAATCTATTTACAGAATCTCACTACTGTTTTTAACTAACTTCTTTGCAATGTTTTCTTTCAACTTTGGAAATTCATTAGCTGTAAACCATGTGTAAAATGTCTTCAGCCTTTGAATTGATGTTTTATTTAGAAGCCTGGCATATCTGTAAATCTAAATTAAAAACAAAAAGTCATTTAGTGAGGAAATAGTTAATAACAAAACGTTGCAAATAGTGTTTGAAGAGGCTTTTAGTTTTGCTCAGGAAGTTTTCATTTTCTAGAATTTGTGCTGCCTCATTATTTGTAATACTGAAACTGCTCCTTACCAATCATACCAATCCCCTACATGAAGAAATGAAAGTAATGCTTGCAGTTCTGGGTGGAAAATACAGAGTTAGACTTACTGGGCCAAATTCTGCACTCAAGTGAAATGGCAAGAACCCCAAATATTGCCTGGAGTGATCATTTTAACAGGATTGCAAACAGGAATCTTAATGTGGCTAAATTCGTTGAAAAGATGAAGTGTTCTGTTAGCATTTTGTCAACCAAAGTCAGGCAGGACTGAGATTCTTCAAAGTTTATGACTAAATGCACCTTGAAAGTTGATGTCAGCTGGTTAAAAATTGGGATGAAAGAATCTGGAGGTGAGTATTCAGGGCTGCTCCAGGAGCTGCACTGGTGGTGCTGGTGGATGGTGTTCTCTCCCCAGCTGTGTTATGGGGCAATTCTTGCTCTCTTGCTTTAAAGCTGTGTGGCTCTTGGTGGTCACTAAACGTCTCTTTTCTTTATGTTTTTTCTTCTCTTTTCTTCTAGTTTGATGCTTTACCTACTTCTAAAATTCTCTGCCATCTCTGAATAGCAGGTTGATAGTAATCTCTTTCTTTTGCTGGGTGTAGCCATGGCAATATTTTTTTGCAGGTGTTATTGTAATTTTTAAAGAGGTTTAGAAACCTCTTGGATGTTTAGAGGTGAAAGCCTGAAGTTATTATTGGCTCAGACTCTCAGCTCAGTTTAGGTTGTCTTCAGGCTCTTCCAGCACTGTTAAGTTCAGTTTAACTTCTGTCATTTAGGATTTTCTCAGCTATAGAAGAATAGCACAAAAGAAGCAACTGAGAACAAGGTGGCACAAAAAGGTAGGTGCGAGGTTATAATGCAGCCACTGGATCAGTTCTTGGGGAGCAGAATTAGATTCCCTTAAATTATCATATAGACCTTTCTCCCTTTTTTACTGTTGGCAGGAGTAATCTGGATTCAGTACTTCATTTCATCTTTGCAGTAATACACAAGAGAAAAAATATTAATCATCAAACCAACCAAAAGAGATATTTATTATTGTAATTGTAACTATGATTGTATTCTATTCAATTTAACACTACAAAAATTTTTAGGAAAAATACTAGGGATCTTTGTCCTCTGACATTTTCCAGCTCTGCCTCAAAATACCTCCTTTTTCATGTCATAAATGCATAAAGATGCAGCTGATAAACTGAGTTAGTTTTGGTTTTAATCAGCTGCTAAGATAAAAGTTTCAATAATATTGCAAAATTAAGTAATTTGCATGAAATGTTACTGACTTGGACTTTTTTTTAATGAAGAAAACTATGTCTGTGCTCAGTAGCAAGTGAATATAATTACATGGATGGAGGAAAAGTGTGAAGAGAATTGGGATTGCTCAGACTGGAAAAGAAAAAACTTTGAGGTGACCTAATTGTGGCCTTCCAGTACCTTAAGGGAGCCTGCAAGCAAGATGGAGAGAGACTGTGTACAAGGGCCTGGAGTGACAGGACAAGGGGAATGGCTTCAAACTGACAGAGTAGGTTTAGACTGGATATTAGGAAGAAATTCTTCCCTGTGAGGGTGGGGAGGCCGTGGCACAGGGTGCCCAGAGAAGCTGTGGCTGCCCCATCCCTGGAAGTGTCCAAGGCCATGTTGGAGCAATGGGACAGTAGATGTCCCTGCTCAGGGCAGGGGGTGGAGCAGATGACTTTCAAGGTCCTTTCCAACCCAAACCATTCTGTGATTCTGTGTCACTTAGTGAACAATATAAAATTACTGTTTGCAAGTCACATGCAGATTTGTAACTGCTGCTTCTTCCTTAACAGCATCTTTCAGAAGTTTGTGTGTTCTCTTTGAATATAAAGCAGTTTGGTACCACTAGAAATGCTTTGGAGTACAACAGCAAGTTGTTACATTGAAAGGCTTGAAGAGGCAATATATTAGGCTAAAAGCAGTGATGATACCTGCAGAGCTCACCATACGTGCCCTTAAGCAGAAGATAATAATTAGTTGGTTGTATTCCCCTGCAAACCAGCCCAAGTGTTGATCTTTATGAATTGCAAAGATCACCAACTTTAGCTCTGAGCTGCCAGAGTTGTTTATGCGCCTTCAGTTTTTAATGTACCTATAAGATGTTTTGATGAGGGCATTTAATCTGAAGGGATTTGCATGCCATAATCGTGCTTTCAGTGATTCCAGCACAAAAGCAAGGGTAGTTCTTCAAAATATTTCAAGTGCTAACTTCCACTTCACTCTTAATAACAAACAGTAAGAACATCTCTGAAAATACCTTCGTGTTTTGTTGGCCGAACACGATTCAGTGGCTTCTGGGGTGATGGTCATTAAAAGTGGTGAAGTATCTGCTGTTAGGTAGCCTGAGGAGTGAGAAGTTGCTCACAGCTTGGGGATACCTGCTTTGCTAATTAGTTCATATACATTCAGCTCAGGCCATTTGCACTTGAGTTAAAAGAAAATATTTGACTATAATTGACTTTCTTTGGCACTCTGGTACAGTGGGTCCTGTGTTTCCTAAATCACAGTAGTAAAAATTGTGATTTAAATTAAATAATAGTTGCAAATTTACACAGGATATTTTTTGTATGTATAATTTGTAATATGTAAATAAATGTGTGTTTATTTACATATGAAGTTAGATGTGTAATTTGTATTATGTATGTTTTAGAGCACAACCATGCAGACTCCTGATAGTTTTACCATTTTGTTTTTGCAGGGGCCTGTGTTTCGTTGCATGAGCCTGTAAATATGGTAAAATAGGTAAAAAATAATTAAAAAATGTGTTTGTGTAGACCCTCTTTGTGCCAAATGTTCTGTGACTGGTGGGGATGTGGTGAGCTGGAGGATGACATTCTATTAGCTGACTTTTAAGTGGAAGATGTTAACATGCAATCTTAATATGAAAGGTCTTTGAGTTACCAGGTTTGACTTCTGCTTAGAAGAACCTGGAATTTCCACTTGGGAATGGGAGGACATGACACAATTATGACTATTATTAAAAATCATTAATAACAACAGTTATTTTCATTTCAGCGAATCACAGAGTAGTTTGGATTGGGAGGGACCTTAAAGACCTTCTTGTTCTAGTTTGTTTTGGTGAATTAAAATAAGATATTAGGGAAAAAAAATGAGATCATGTGAGTATATATTACCTGAACCATATTTAAGCCAATTTAAATCCGGGCTATCTCCACTGAATAAGAGTGGGAGGTGTTTTAGTCACTGCACAAGGTAAAATGTCAGAATGACTAATTACACTGTTCAGAGCTGACGAGATACAGTTAATTCCTGAGCTGCAGAGCTGGTCTTTAAGAACTGTGTGAGACTATCCTCAATATAAATGTAGCTAATAGTATTTCAGTAAAATTACATTAGTTGTCATGGTGCTGTTTAGGAGATTACATCACTCCAGTGCTTGATATGGGGACTAAATGTAAAGCGGGGTCATGTTTGGAACATGTATGTTCATCGTGTTCCATCTTACATAAGAACATATATTTATATCTATTACATGTCTACAGACATCTGCAGTAAAATGTACAAGAATATTATTATGCAATGTATATTATATATCAAAATATATATAATATTCCGTGTGTGCCCATTCCTGAGAGCTCTTGTGTGAGTATGTGCAGCTCTTTGCTCGAGGGAGGCTGCCAGAAGCAGGAGCAGGCCCAGTGTATTTTCTCAAAGCATTTTGGTTATTAGCAGCCCCACTTCAGCCACGTGCATTTCTGAAAAACAGCCTTTTCTTAGAAAATTTTTAGCCAACTGGCATTTAACTTATGTTCTTCTGTGTAACAGATAAGAATTTTTTTGATTTCAGGAGATAGTGTATCATGTGTTAATAGCCTCCTTCACAGCTTCTCAGTAGAGAAGTAGTAGAGAGTAGTTTTTGCAAAGCTTTAATTGTGATCTATTAGTGCAAAATGAGTTAATTTGGCCTTAAATATTTCTCAAATGAGCACATGAGCAGAATCTTTCTTGCTGGATTTTTCCTCTGCTACTTACCTGTTTCTAGTTCTTCAGGAAAAATGAGGTTGCTCTTGTGCACTATAAAGAGCTGTACAGAATTCACATCTTAATTTTTGGAGGGCTTAGTTTCCTACTTTCTAGTACAATTGCTTAATTTCTGAATGCTTAAACACAATCAGGGCAACAGAGTGATTTGATTCTGCTGAATGCAGTCCTACCTAACACCTTGTATTTCTTTTATTGATATATCATGAAAATGTAGATCTATAGGTAAAGAGATGCTGTGGTTTCCTTATGCAAAATATAAATTGCATGGACATAATGATGCATTGAATAACAGCAGTTGTGCTTGTCAGAGTTCTGCAAGAAAATAATATTTCACAATTGTGAAACTTGAAAAAAAGGCACTTGCAGAGTCCCACCCAAACCCCATAAAGAGGAATTTTTTTTTAATTCTGTGAGAGGTGAGCAGTTGCTGCACAGTCTTACTACTTCTGTGATAGTTGATTCATCCCTTTGCTATGCAAATTTTAAGTATACAAGGATTCAGTACTTTTATTTAAGAAATATGCCTGCAGGCTGTATTGGTAGGCTTTAGGGAGATATCTGGTTTGGTGTGAAATAAATAGTTGTTCAAAGATCACATGAATTTATGTCTCAGAAGATGAAAAGTGATGCTGTGAGCGTTTTGTGAGCACCCCCCTGTACCCGGCATGTGAGCTTGTCACTTGGTTTTGGTTTTTCAAAGAAACCTCCCCAACCTCATGGAACATCACAGTGCAACAATGTGTCACCTTAAAAAAATGCAAAAATTAGGGCTTGAATTTGAGACACCCCAAGCTTTGAGGGCTTTACTCTAAATTCTTGCCGCTTCTGGTTGAGGGAGTAGTTGCTTTTGCTTCAACTCTTTGCTCTTCAGCCCGTTTGAATACTTAGCTTTTAATGAATGGATTTAAATGCCATATTTCAGGTTTATGTGCTAGTTGTAGGCATCCAAGTTTGCATATTTTGAGTAAAAGAGGAGGAAAAAAAAAACCTGAAAGCATCTGAGTGAGAGAAAGCTTTGGTATTTGCAGTTGGTGTCAAAAGTTTGTCTTTCTAAAGAAAGCAAAGCATTTATTTAAGAGCTATTTGCTGCCTAATGTGGGCCACATTTTAATATACAATTACAAAGTTGTAATACCAGTTTAATAAAATTTAGGTTGTAAAATAGCTATTTCATTAAGCCCAGCCCCTTTTTATTCTCTTACTGTCAAAAGTATTAATCAACTGCACCCTTCAGTGTGAAATTCACTCTTGGTGCAGTTTTATTATCCTTTCTCTCACCCAGCAGCCTCGTTCTTTCTGCGGTGGTTTCTTTTCTGCTGCAGAGGAACAGCATGTTTTGGAAAAATTTATTCCTCTTCTATGAATAACTTTATCTTCATTTATGTAACTGTAGTGAGGACTTTTATGCCTTAATGATCTAAACTAAGGAAATTAACTTGCTGGTTACCTTTCCGTGTGGATGACAACTTCTTCTGACTTAGAATAAATCAGCCCAGAAATTGAAATGCCTGAACTTCTTTTTTGTGTGCATACTCTGGTAATATCGACTGAAATGAATAATCCTGATGCTTTTCTACATAAGAAAGTTGTGTTACTGATTTAAATAGAGTTGATGGAAATAAACTGCAGCTCTCTAGGTGAGGCAGCTGCCTTCCTTGTGTGCCTCTGTGTCTCTCCCTTTCATACTTCCCCAAAATGTGCTCCCTCATCTTAACTTTGTCATTTTTAATTCTGTCCTATTGTTTCCATTGAGAGGAATTAGTAAAGATAAATTTTAGCTTTCCTAGCATTAACATGGGCTTATATCTGTCATATGTTTCCTGGCTAAACTAAATAGTGCCTTTTCTTTTTCACCCTGTCACATTCGTTTAAAAAAACCCAGTCTACCTAGAGCTGGGGTTTCCAGTATATTTTTGAAAGTTTGGGGTTTTTTTTAATGCTGTTTGCCTTCTCTGGTTGTCACTGGCCATTGGAACAGTGCAGAGGTACATGTGGGGATTCTTGTCTGGTGCTGATGCTGTTGCTTGGTGGAGATACAGCTGCCAACCCAAGCTGTGGCTTCTCAGGTGTCCTGAATGGTGACCTCACCTGGCTGCTGAGGAAGTGCCAGGTAATGGCAATTAGGCAGGGAAGCAATTAAAAGCATGGTGAGGCTGCACCTCAAATCCTGAGTTCAGCGTTGGGCTCCTCATGACAAGGCTGCTGGGTCTGGAGCGTGTCCAGAGAAGGGAAAGCAACTCAGAAGGGTCTGGAGCAGCTGGTAGAGGGCTCAGCTTGGGCGAAAGGAAATCTGGGGGGGCCTTACTGCTCTCTACATCTGCCTGAGAGGAGGGTGGAGCCAGGTGGGGATCCAGCTGTTCCCAGGGAACAAGGGGCAGGACAAGAGGAAATGGCTTCAAGTTGGGCCAGAGGAGGTTTCGGTTGGATTTTAGGGAAGATTTCTTTGCTGAAACAGTTATCAAGCTGTGGAATAGGCTGCTCAGGGCAATGGTGGAGTCCCCATCTCTGGAGGGATTTAAAAGCTGCGTGGATGTGGCACTTGGTGACATGGGTTACTGGTGGCCTTGGCAGTGCTGGAGGAATAGTTGGACTTGATGACTTTAGAGGTCTTTTCCCAACCAAAGGAGTCAGTGATTCTCTGTGGTTACAGTTCTTTCAGTAGAAAAAATAATCAGGGAAGAAACAATGCACTTTGGAAGGTGTTAGTAACAGATTAAAAAAATCTCACAGGTGTACGTGGTGTAGCTTGAAGGAGAATATAGTGCGTGGGCATGTGAAGTGTGATGGGAGATATGTTCCTGAATTTCACTTGATGAGCATTTTTCCCCGTAAATTTGAAACTGTATTTTTTCCATGTTCCATCTGTAAGCAAAGAAATTAAAAAGAAAATCAAGTATGTTGTGGGAAGTGTATGGAGGAGCCCTCCTAGGCCTGTTCTCATGATGTTTCAGAGCCCTTTGGACAGCTTTCTGAGGAATGGGATGTCTGGCAGGATCTGGGATGGGGAAAAGTGAGGTATTCCTGAGCATAATGGCAGCCTCCTTTGTTCATCTGGAGAATTACACTGTTTAATTCTTCTACGAATGTTCTTTTAAAGCCACAGGTTTGTCCGATACACTTTCAACAGCTTTTATTATTTATTTTTATTCCATTGAAATGTAAACACATCACAAACAACGTGAAGTAAACTTAACCTGTGTGTCCTGGCAAGTCAGTATCTAGTTAATGCATTTTTGTTACCAAACAAGCAGGATTTTTTTATTATTTGAAGGAGAGGAAGAGCAGAAAATCATGTCTTATATAAAAGCTGCCTATCTGCATCATGGCCTGTGCATGTGTGAGAGCTGATGCTTTCTGCAGTTGCTTTTCTTTGGGTACAGATTTTTCTGTAGCACTTGCATGCTCAATTCACTTTCCTGCCTTCATGTTTTACCCATTCTGACAAGGAGTACACAGACAATTGCTAAAATAGAAGTTAGCACAACATTTAGGGGTCTTTTTTCTTTTGGAATTCGGCAAAATTGTTAACATTTCATTTCCATATTCAGGTTTTCTTAGGTAGTGATTTCCTTCTGTGTGTGAGTAATGCTCTTAGCACTGATGGTGCTTTGAACTGTCATTTCGTCCTGCTTGAAGTTAATTACTGGAAAACTGAGGGTTTTCTTGGTTTTGGGGTTGTTTTTTTTTTTTAACATTAACCAGTTTCATATAAAGTATCTCCTTTTGCTGAGGATGTCACTGTGAGGTAGGAATAACTGCAGTAAACCAAAGAACAGAGCAATTGAGCCTTTGATCATGTGAAAATGTAAGCATGTGTTGAAGTTTCCACTGGAGCATTCCCACTGGCTGCACAGGGCTTATGCTGCTGTATTCCAAGGGCTCGTGGCTTGGGAGAGATTTGAGCAGCCCTTAGCAGGCTCGGCAATAAAACCCAAATATCCTCTCAAGCCAGGGTGCTTTAAGTCTTTGCTCAGACTGCTTAGTAGGCACAGAATGAGGGAGATGATGTATTTTTAGCTTTTAAATTCAAAGAAACCTTTCAATTAAAGGAGTTCTTGACAATTTTAAATGCTCTGTTCTTTGGGGTGTGTGTACCAGCTGATGAAGTGTGGGATGATTTTCATTCTTCTTTTGGAGTGGAGGAAAACCTGTGCCATTTAATTTATGTTGTGGCAGTTTAAAGCATCAAGTGGCATACTCTATATTTATTGTTCTTGGTAGTTTCTCCAAAAGGGTCAGAAAAACAGGCCTTTTATCGTGTTGTGAGTAGGAAAATGAACACACCAGAATTTAGATACCAGGAGGTTGCTTTCAGAGTAGTTGCAGAGGATGATCTGATTTCTGTGCTTTAATAACTCACTACCTGCTAAGTCACATAGATTTATGTGGGGTGTTTTCCTGCTGTTGGAGGCAATGAAACACATAACTTGAAGTAGTTGTTGTATGGTGAAAGAACATGGGATCATAGGATAACTTAGGTTGGAAGGGATCTTCAGAGGCCGTGTAATCCCACCTCCTGCTCAAAGCAGAGTTAGCCATGAGCCTGTGATACCTGTGTCTGACAGAGTATGTAACCATGGAACACTTGGGTGTTCCATGATCTCTCTGGAGTGTCTGCATTTAATCTAGTGCAACTTTCTAGTTTACATTGAGAGAGATGACTCACGAGGATGTATTTATATTCTTTACATTATAAAATGTGCCCTACAGAGATTTCAGATGATTTTTCTCAAGATTTGGATTCTATGCAATCAGAAGTCTGGCCAGAGTGTAGCAATTATGTTCTTGGACTATGTTCTGGGATTACATATAAAATATAGAAGTATTTATATTTTTCCTTAGTGCTAACAATGCCTTCCTCACAGGCATTTTTTTTCTGTTAAGATGTAGTAAGTCTAATAGTTACTATGAAATTCTTGCAAGTGTATCCTTTCTGCAGAGAATTGAAAAAGGTCTTTTTTTTCTATTGGCATTTGAAAAGGCAAAAAACAGTGACTACTACAACAGAATTTTATTAATGAATGATTTACACTGGTTCCAGCTGTGACCATGTGATTAGTTCTTCACTGAGCAACAATGGGTATTTTCTTTCTGCTTTTATTTAATTTCCAAGAATGTGTCATCTGTTACATTAACTGCTGCCAGTATACCCCATGTAAACTGGTATTTTTTATTTCCCCGAAGCATAAGATGAATACCCACCCATATCCTTCTGGAACTACAGTTTTAAATGAATTGGGAATTTTATTGACTATATCTGATTCAGCAAGCCAAAATCATAAAGTTAAAATATTTATTATATGCACTAGACTGTGGGATGCCTTGTTCCCTGGTAGTGCAAAAGATAGATATTTTCACTTTTAAAATTCTATCTTAATATTTTATTACAGCAATACAATGTGTTATAGAGGTGGACAAGCCTGCAGATTGAAATGTGGATAGTCCAGATTGTTCCTTTCCCTCGACCATATGGTGTAGTTCTAAAAGCCTTTTGTACGCTGTCTGTTCAGTTAATTGTAAACTCGGTCTTTAACGTACCTTAAAAATGAGATATATGTGAACTAAAAGTCAGTCTATCCTCTGGTAAGTAAAGTTTGCTAGAATAAATCTAAAATCACAGTCCTGGTCTCGTGGTAGGTTTTCTTTCTGGGTGAATTTGGAAGTCTGTTCCTTGGTAACGAATGTGAGTCTGTGTGTGTGGAGAGACAGGTTTTTCCATTTCCTCCTAGGGGAAGGGGAGGAGTGGGGGGGAGATTTGAGTATATAATGAACATTTCATAATATTTTTGCTTGGCAGACAGCTCTGCCAGTGGGTGATGTGCAGGAACATCGAAGATTTCTGACAGATGGATGGTAGGACTGCTAATACACCTACACACGCTTCAGTGTCTGATGTTCCCGGTGTTTCTCTGATGCCCAAGAAGCTCCTTCTCACTCTTTGCTCTGATGTTGCCCAGTGAGGGGCTTCAGGAGAGCAAAACCAAGTCCAACTCGTGATTTTCATGTGCCACGGAGAGGGTAATTTATTATATTCCTCAGCATTTATTACAGAGGAAAATAGGTTTTTAATATAATAAAAGAGTTAAAAGTTAATTATTAGAGAGTTTCAGAAGCAATTTTATTTTGTCTTGTCTCACCATAAGAAGCTGTTTGGGAAAAGTGAATGTTCTGAATGCAGATAGGGTTGATATATCTAAAGAGGAAAACACAAAAGAGTAGGAGTCTCACTTGAAACAAGTGGTCTGTGGCTTCCAACCTGGTTTTAAGCATTGCAGAGTGTTTGTTTAGTGGCAGTTTCTGTGCTAGGCAAAGCTCATTTGTGGCTTTGGAGATAAGAATCCACTAAAAGTAAAATAATTCCAAAACACTGGGAATCAAGCAAGAAGTAAATGACAGAGTGAGACTAATGTTCTGTGAGAGGCCTCTCATATTGAAACTTAACTGGTTTGTACTGAAGTTTTCAAAGGATTTCAGATCTCTTAGTAGTGGAATGGGTAAGCTTGGGTGATATTAAAAAGGAAAAATGCAACTTTTCATACCTACAGAGGTTAAATAACCTTTGGACCTTTGTCCATGCAGAAATGAAGAGAGTATGAGTATGTCATCTCAAAGCGGGAACAAATAGTAACCAGTAGTGCATCCATTTCTTTCCAGTAGTAAGTATGTTTGTTGTGAAATAGTGTAAAAGTTGTGAATTTAAATAGTATAGTGGTAAGTAAACAGCAAAAAGCTGTTGGGGAGTTTTAATTTTCCTTACGCTGGCCTTTCTTGCTCTGAGATATGGAACTATAGAATGGTTTGGGTAGGAAGGGGCTTTAAAGACAGCCTAGGTCCAACCCTCCGGCCATGGGAAGAAAAATTTCTTCCCAATATCTACTCTAACCCCACTCTCTGTCAGTTTGAAGCCATTCCCCCTTGTCCTCTCACTCCATGCTCTTCTCAGAAGTCCCTTTCCACCTCTCCTGTAGCCCCTTTAGGTACTGGAATGGGCTCTAAGGTCTCCCCAGAACCTTCCCTTCTCTNCTCCAGACCCTTGTACCAAGTCCCTCACCAGCTCTCTTGGAATCCTTTAGGTACTGGAATCCCTTTAGACCTGACTGCTGTAAGGTCTCTCGGCCTGTCACGATAAAATATTTTGTACAGTAGGTTCTTCTGCAGCTTCACCTTTGTGGAGTGATTAAAAAGGAATAGAAGGAATAGGGATTCTGCTCAGCTGAAGTATGACTGGGGGCATTCTGTACACACTTACCAGTGTATTCCATGGAACAGAGTGTTTTACATCCATTTGATACTTTCCTGGCTGTAGCATGAAATCAGTGGGAGCAAGAAAGTGTCTGTGGGCAGAACTTCTGCGTCTTGCAATTCAAGTAGTTCAGAAGCTTTAAAGTGCAAGAAACCACATGTAATCCT
>VYZS01010858.1:0-22018 GCA_013400695.1 Neodrepanis coruscans | reverse complement strand
TTTAAAAAAAACACTTGAGAAAATTAGTTGGGCTGATTTTAAAGTGCAAATTGTCAATTGGACAGAACACTGCCTTGGTATGAGTTTCACTTATTTAATAATGTAATGAAAGAAGGGTTGTGGTTTTTAACTCAGCTTCTGTTCAGGCACAGAGTGAGAGTCCTGAGTGCAGAGTGAACTCATTGCTTTGGCCCAAACACCACCCAGACTCAGCAGTCTGACTGTACCTGTGCTCACAGCCCACCCTGGGGGTGCAGGCACTGTCCAGGGCTTGCACATACATAAATTGTAGGGAGTGCAAAGTCACCAGAAAGAAATGCAGAGTGTTCTGTGCCTGGGTGTGATTCCAGGAGTCCAGTGCCTGGGAAATGCAGCTCCAGATGTGTCTCATACCCGCTCCAGCCTTATCTGCTGTGCCAGAACCAGATGTTGGCAGACAGCGGGGTATCTCCAGGACAGAACCAACTGGTGTTTATCCTGAGATAGTTCTCCCAACCTGTCCCAAAAACACACAGCCTTGGCTGTAGTGCTCTAAGCACAGGCTATGGAGGTTCCCTTCCCTGGCAGCCCTTGGGCCCTGCTGTCCCCAGGCAGGGCCAGCCAAGCTGATAATATTTCCCTGCCATGCCCCACTTACCCCTGAGGAATACTCTGGTGCCTGTTTATTTTTGTGCACACTTCAGAACCCCTGTAATGGCCAGTTAATCCTGCATTTGTCTGCTGTGCTTTGCTCTGCTGCAGTGTTTGGACAGCAGGGCCACGAGGAGTGTGCCTGCACACACTGAAGCAGATGTCACCCTTCTGCTGCAGCTGATCTGCAAAAACCTGTGACTGGAGGAGGGAAATGCAGCTCAAGAAACTTCTCAAAGCTTAAGGGGCAGAACAGAAGAGGAAAAAGTCAAGTGGCCAAGAAATGAATTCTGGCTGCTGGAAGGTTTGGCTGCCAGCTGTTTTGGTGTGATCTGTGTTAGCAAGAAGTAACTGCATTTGGAAATTATTTTACACCCAGAGTTGTTGTATTGCTGTCTCAAACAGCAGCTCTGTGCTGGGGCACACAGATCCCTCCTGCATTCATGGCTCAGCCAAGGAATAACATGGTGTTTCCCCCAGGAAATGTGTCCCAGCACACAGAGCAGGAGAGCAGTGCTGAGGGTACAGCTGCATGTGGAGGGCTTTGTTCAGCCAACCCTCCCTCTGTGCTGGAACAGCTCAAGCTGTAATTTTATAGTAAAGGCACATCCTTAATGCTTGGGCATCCTGTAATTTCTCCTGAAGTGTTCAGACTTCTCCCAGGCAGAGCTGTTTGCAAGATCTGCTGCTGCCTTTACACTCCTCAGTGTTTGCTGGATTATTCTGATACTTTGGCCTGTTTAACTCCTTTAACAACCCGTGGTTCCTTCTGCCCAGTTATTTTCCACTACCTTGAAGTCTCTCTGCATGCAGAACACAGAGCAAACCTGACAGCTGTGTTTCATTCTCCTTCACATCTCAGTGTTTCACCAGGCACAGCTTTAGTGAAATCTTTGCCCTGGGATCTGAAAATTTTATTGCTTCCATTTTTATTTTTTTTTTTTGGCTCCCAAGGTTGCATTGGAAATGCAAAGCTGGTTTGTTCAGAGGCAGAAATGCTGCTCTGTTGTGGGGTGGTTGAGGGGTTTTGTTCTGTTCCCCTTCTAATTACCTTTAAACAAATTGAGGATAAAGGTTGCAGAACTGTAGTACTTTTACAGCTCTATTAGATGTCACCTTAGGAGACAAACTTGTGTGACAAATCTGTAGAAAAAGCAGCAAAGTTAAATTATTCTAAGTCCTCCTTGCTTGAGGAGCAGAGTGGTGGAATGCTGCCTGCCAGGGTTTTTATTATCATCGTCATTCACTCTTTTCAATTTCAGGGCTGTCATTTCCACAAGGAAAAGTTCAATGCTTCTTTTTTTTTTTTTTTGACCAGTTTGCTTTTACTCCTGAGGACAGATGAAGATATTTTATTCAGGCATCAAATTAATCACTTCTATGCAGAAGACAATTGATCAAAGTAGGGTGATATTTCTTTTAATTTTATTCTCTGCTGTCTGTGAAGCACTTGAGTTGTGCTGCCTGTCTGATTTATCAGAGTCTTGTAACCAGCCTTTCTTCTAAGCTGAGGGATTTGGGCAGTTTCAATTAGGGAGGGAGCCTGTGAGACATGGGTTTGCCTGCACTTGGTGCTGCACAACTTGACAATGCTTTGATTCTGGCTTTGCTGATGCTGAAATCTCTGCCAGTGCTCTGTGTCTAAATATTTTCCTATTTCCACATGGTTATTTCCTGTTCTGGGTGAGGCAGGCTATTGTATTTCTTCTGGGTTATAATTTCTAGTAGCCAAGGGAGTTATATATAAAAAAAAAACAACAAACCCAAAGCCAGCCTTGGTATTCCTGAATAGCTGGTGGAATCCTGGCTGTGAGGAGGCACAGCTCCATGTGCAGGTGTATCTGCAGCAGCCCCTTTGTTCTTATCACCCCCTGCCTGTTCAACCAACTGCACTGCACTTTATATTCCTCATCCACAGCGCTGTGAACGTGGTGTCTGTGTCAGCCTGGAGCCCTGTGAGGCAGCAGGGAGTTTGGCATCCTCTGAATGCCATGTTGTGGTGTTGGCACAACATGGCAGTGATTTCCCCCTCTTTGTTTTGCAGCTCATGATGATTTGAGCTCAGGCAGGGCTTGGCGTGCGCCGGGACCTGGACGTGCTGCTGATGGAAACTGGACATCTAATTGCTTTATCAGATTTGTGAGCAGACACTTAGAGCCTGCTGAGCCCCTGCTTTGTGTGTGAGTTTCAAGTCTTGCTTCTGCTCTCCTCCCCAGGTCCTTTCACAGATGTTGTCACTACAAACCTGAAGCTCGGCAACCCCACAGAAAGAAACGTGTGCTTCAAAGTGAAGACCACAGCGCCTCGTAGATACTGTGTAAGGCCCAACAGTGGCATCATCGATGCAGGAACATCAATTAATGTTTCTGGTAAGCCATTTCAAGCAGATTTTATTGGGTCCTTCTCCTCAGTTGTTTCTTGGAGTGCTTTGCAGCCTGAAGGTGTTTGTGGTGTGTTCATGAGAAGCGTCCATTTCACGTGTCCTCACTTCTTCCTGTGCTAGCTTTGGTTCTGCATCTTGTTTTGGGAAGGAAAAAGGCAGGAATACATGAATGATTTATCTGGCTCATTAGCAGCCTCAGCCAGCCTGTCCAAGCCAGGCCTGCTGCAGCCCTGCCCTCCCTGTGGGATTATTTTTGTACACTTAGTTTTTTGCCAGCTTAACTTCCTGAACCAGCTTACCACGGGGTCACACCAGTGCTTGGGCCAGCACTGGGAGGAATAAAACTGGGTGGACTGCAGCCACTGGTTTGGACTGGTGTTGGCTCGTCAAACTGCCTGGACAGACCCAACAAAGCCAATATTTACTTTGAGTCCACCCTTGGTTTGTGTGCCTTGAAGATTCAATATCCTCGGGTGTTAAAAATGTCAAATGACTAAATCTTTGCTGTTGGTAGGAAAAGTTCATGAATTTCTCTAATGAGTCAGTAGCTCTTGACTTGCCTCAGTTTGGTAATGGAAAAACAAAGGAGTGGTTTGCTCTGAAAGCATGAAGGGCTGAGTGTTCCCATAAACAGAGGGTCTGCATTTTATTGACTTGCTGGTGATACATCTTGAAAACAGGGTATTTTCTCAGTGACTTCTCTGATCCATGTTTTTAATGAGGAATTCTGTCAGAGCATGGAGTAGTGGCATGAATGGGGTCTGACTTCTTAGTTAAGAAAATTATTTCTCTGTTTCTAAAAAAAATTTAATGTTGACATGATAAGAAAATTGCTGATAGGTTTTACACTTTGTTAATGTCTTGCCAGTCTTTTCTAACCTGGAATAAAAGATGTGGGGAACTTAAAAACATTGCTTCTTACTTGAAAAGAATCAACATGTATAAATCAAAACTCAGAATTTGTTTTTTTTTTACTTAACAAAATTTTAACACCTCACCCTTGGGGAACTTGCTTCAACAAAATCCAAATTGATCCTCAAAATATTTTACAGTGTAACATGAGGCAGGTCTGATCCTGCAAGTCTTGTACATGTCCACATCTGCACAATCTTTGGGATTTCTGTGTCAAACTGGGCACATTTCTGCAGGATGGGGCCTCAGTGGCAGTTAAAGCCATGGGAATGTCACAGTGAGCAGGTGACAAGTGGGAGCTACAGGTGGGGCAGGCCAAGCTCTCCTGCTTGAGGAGAAAGGCAGCACAAACCCAGTGAGCTCTGGAGTGACTGATATGGAAATGACAAAGCTCTCTGGAGAGGAACTGGAGTTTTTAGAAGTCGGGACAATTCCCAAGCCAAGCTGTCTGTCATCTCTGCTGGCTGCAGGCAAGGGTATCAACTGCACTGAAATCAATGAAATGATAATGAAAATTAACATGGTTTCCAGCTACAAATTATGTCCCTGCCATAAAGACAGGGATGCTTTTCATCTTGCAGATGAACTTTCAAAATTAAAAGCCTGTTTCCTTTCGGGCTTTTTTTAGCTGTTGTCTTGATCTGTGTTGAGTGTTTCCTTAAACTTGTGCTCCCAGTGTCCCTTTGCTCCACCTGGAGCAGATGCACTACAGGACCCTTGTCATGTTTTGCTCCCAGCAAGTTGCTTTTCCAGCCTGACTCTTCCCACAGGCTGTGGATTTACTCCAAGGCTTAGGAGGCTGCTGTGCTAACCCTGAGCTGTGCTTTGCTCTTGCTTGCCTGGCTTGAAAAGCCTCCCTTTTCTGATACCTTTATTTATAGTGATTTATAAGTCAGTTTTGAGAAGGGCTGTGCTATATTTAATCACAAGCTCAGGTGTGTTCTCTAATATTTTTGTGCTGATAATAAATAGTAATAAATAATGATCCTAAATTGTCAATCCTTACATTAGCATTGGGGATTAAAATGCAGGTCATTGCTTGAGAACAGAGGGCTGATTTGGGAGTTAATGAAGTGAAAAATAAGTAGAATTTGTTTCTTTGCCTCTGACTCAGTTATTTTTTTAGTCATGTAATTCAAATCCTGCACAGGGCATAAAAATAGGCCTTGAATAAATAGGACTTGAATTCCTCCAAACCCAGTGAAAATACTACTGATGAGAAATTATTAGCACATAGTTAATTCAGTAGTAACTTCTGGACACTCCAACTGATTGGGCTGTATTTACTATCAGCAATCTTGGAAGTTTCTGGCTGCTGATAGCACTGCCTGGGTAATGCACTCTCCAAAAAATCAGGGCCTGTGCTGGCACAAAGCTCTGGAATAACTCATTAAATGTTCCAGAGAATATTAATTATGGACTGAAGCTGGTGTAGTAACCAGGTGCCAGGTGAAACTCTATCTATGAGTGTATGAGAAGATATTCTGCCCCAAGACAGAGGCAACATTCTTTCATTCACTTTATTTCATATTAATATGATGGCTCATTGAAACAAATATTGGCCTTTTGTGCCAGATCACAGCCTTTCCTAAATACCAGCATTTCAGGCCCTGTCAGCATGTGCTGCTCCTGCAGTGGCAGGTTTGGAGCCTGTGTTTTCACCTGTTATATAATGGCATGTAATTTTAACAGCTGAGTTTATGTAACTGTCAGGGAGCCTCTGTGTGTGCTGTCATCTGATTGCTTTGCATGTGCTCTCCAACACTTGGGAAAGCAGAGGATTTGCACCATCCTGGTTTTGTTAAACATGTCTGCTCTCTGCAAAGGTCTCTGGTTTTGTGCCCTCTGAGAGGTTGAAATGTAAATCAGAGGTGTGAATAGATGACAAAAGAAAAGGCTATTGAAATATTGACAGAGACTTGGAGTGGTGCAGTGGATTCTGCTCCTTCTCTTGGTGTGTCCTTTGCCCATCTCTGGCAGAGCTGCTCAAACTGCACAGTGATCTTGAGGTTTGCACCTGTATCTGGTTGGGGTGTTTTATGGGAAGGTGAGGTAAGACCACAGAGAATTCCATGTAATGTCATTTGGGGAAATGGTTAATAAAGGTAGGAAAGAAAAATAGATTCCCAGCCTATTGAATGAGCTGCTTGAGAGGGAACAGTGATGGGGTGGATGGAAATGTAATAGCAGGAAGTTCCTGGTGACTCTTCTTGCAACGATTCTTGGTACTAATCTTGTTTAATGCTTTTACAAGCAATTCTGGCACAAAGAGAACACTAAACCCCCTGATGATGATGTGAAGTTGGGAGGCTGAAGTTATACAGCAGGACTAGGTGTCCTTGAAGGCTACACTGAGGGAAACAGAGGATGAGCTTCATTAGAAAAACTGCAAAATCACATATTTGGAGAACCGAACACCCCTGCTGTAATTGCAGGCTTGTGAAACAGGGGGGCTCAGCAAGGTGCTGACATGATGTGGCCCTGGCCAAGGCAGAGGTAGTGCCACACATCCACATCTGGAGATGAACATGCAGCACACAGGCTGGGCACTGGAGGAGATGAGAGGGTGGAAATGGTGCTGTGCAAAGCCCTGGTGACATTGCCTGGCTGTGTGATTGGAGTGGCTGATGCAGAGGAGCCTGAGCCAGAGCAGGTGCAGAGGATGAATGGGGAGCCTGCACTTACACAGGGCCAAGAGCTGCTGTGATTGATGCCCTGGAGAGCACCAGAGGTAAATGACTCTTCCCCTTCTCTGATATTTAAGCATAAGGGCAGTACTGGGCCAGGAGCAAGTAAACAGGCCATTAATAAAGTTAGATGGAAACTAGAGGAAGGTTGCTGACTATCTGAGCTGGGAGACTTTTCTGTTCCTTCTGCTCTTGGAAGGGAAGGTAGATCCCAGCAGGTGTTAGAGTTTTGCCTCCTTCCATGTTCCTTGCTACAGATTTCCTCAGTTCCTTGGGAAAGCAGATTTTGTCCAGGAAAACCAGAGGAGGTGAATGCTTCTGACATTGTAACCAACTTTGTCCTAAAGTGTTCTAGGGAAAAGAAAGAGGGTATTGTGTGCTCACTGCCTGTCCTGGGCTATCTGCAGATACAGGGGGGTGTAGCAGGAGTGTGTGAGAAAACTGATGTCCTCTGCTTTAGGAACACTTGGGAACAGGATGTACACAAGGTCAGTCCTCTGTTTGAATTCTGGGAGAGAATTTTGGGCTCTCAGACACAGCTTGCATTGCTCCTCATTCCATTGATCTCTCAGTGACTGTGCACTTTTTCCTTGCAGTGGAACTTCAGCTGGAGAGGGGGGATCAGTTTAAAAAGGAGTTGAAATACATATTCTGTGCCTGGTGCTAATAAAAAAAGATCACATTAATAATTTTGCTCCTCAAAACTCTGGGTTCTGATGAAAGCTGAAGCTCCTGACCAGTTGAGATGACTGACAAGGCATTTTGTAGAACACACTTTCCATGCAGTTCCTGCATAAGGTTTGTGATTTCCATTCCCAATGGCAAATCCTCCAGCAATTAGGGGACTTGATGGAACTGATCTTTCACAGAAACCCCCCAAAAGCATATGAATAAATACTGAAATGATTCAGTTTCTTCTTGACCAAAGCACATATTTTTGAGCTTCCCATCTGGCTGAATAATTTGTGTCAGTGTGGCTTTCATGTATTGATCTAAAAATACAAGTGCTAACAGGGTTTGTGCTGTCAGGCCCTCTCTGGCTGCTGTGATTCAGTGAATGGAGCTCAGAGCTCCAGGATGGCTCCAGCACAGTCACTGGGGAAATGCTGATTTTCAAAAGAGCTTATGGATGCACTCAGCAGAGTGAGCTGATAAAACCACAATCTGTACCAGCTCCATAAACAGGGCATAGTGTGGACTCTCCACTTGGATCCTGCACATGATGTAGGTTTGAAATAATTTAAGTGGCTGCTACAGGGGAGGAAAAAAAAATGCTGCTGCTTTTCAGGGATGTATCAGGCAGGGCTGGAATGTGTTTTCACAGTGCAGTCACTTGTGTTGGGAAAACAGTTTTGAAAGGAGCCTGTTAATTTGCACACACTTATTTGGGAGTAATATTTGATTACTGGTGGGTGAGTTAAAAATGTATAATAAGTTTTAAAGCACCTCATCTGAGAGAATTTACTGTCTTCTTTCTCTTCAGGCTTTAAAAGGCATGTGGTGGTTGATGGCCACAGATTGTGGGTATAATGAAGATGGCACAGCCATAACATGCTCTGCTCATTGAGGGAGGCAAATTGGCTTGACTTGCCTTCATTTGCAATCAAAGGGATCTCTGGATATTGCTTTAATACCACAAACCCCTGCAATTAGTGCATATGAATCTGGGCACATCATGTTAATAGCAGCAGTGCTTGAAAGTAATTCTAATTCTTGAACTGCTTCTCTTCTTAGTGGTTGAACTGAGAGACTGAATAAGCTCACTGGTCATAAAATGTGGATTGTTAAACCTTACCCCATTTTTATGGTAGCAGTGATGGCAGGATTTGCAAACTTCATTTTGAGGTTGGGGGGATGGTGGCTTTTTGCAATGTTTGTGGAAACTGTGTTGCTGATTTTCACCTGCTCTGTCTCATGGTAAAGCCAAGCCCATGTTTGTTAATGTCACAATAATTGAATATTCAGGTGGGAGTTCTGAGTGACCACTGTGATTAATGAAAATATTGTCCCTTTTCATGGGACAGTTTCATGAACATGTCAGTTCTCACCCCAACAGAAAAGACATGGAAATGCCTAATAGTAGCTCAAAAATTAAATACACACACAAAACACCCCCCTAAACCTGTTCCTTCCTCTCTGCCCCCTGAGCACAGTCATTTTCTGCACAAGTAAATCCTGGAATGCTTTTGAATTTTGAATGGAGAGAAATAACACTCCTTGTATTCCTTGCAAGGTTCCCATCACACTGAACCATTACCTTCCAGCTCTAAATTGGCAACAAACTTTCAGCAACTTCTTTTTGAGAGTGAAATACCTGCAGTTGATACAAAAAAATACCCTGAGACTCTTCAACTCTGTAGAGGAAATTCCCACCCTGGGGTTTGCAGTGTTTGCCTTTGCCCTCTGTGTCTTTGCTGAGGATCCATCAGCAGCTCTGTGTGTTCAACCCATCAAAATGCTTCTTGCTTCTGCCCTGAGGATGGAGGAAGACAAAAAGATGCTGTCTTTGAATTTTTTTCCCCTCTGTCCCAGCAGAGATGTAAATTAGCCTATTTACTATAAATGACTCTTGTTGCCTTGCCACAGTTGTGTGCAGAACATTGCAGAGTGATTCCAGAATTCTCAGACAAAAGTCTAGACAGACTGAAGAAATCTGGTTTTCTTACCTTTTTTTATTTTATTTTTCCTCCGAAGTCTTCATTTAAAATGAGGTTCCAGCTGCTGCTTTGGTCATGACCAGCCATCCTTTGAACCCAATGTTAACCTGGGGGCTTTGGGGCTTTTTCTTGCAGTGATGCTCCAGCCTTTTGACTATGACCCTAATGAGAAAAGTAAACACAAGTTCATGGTTCAGTCTATGTTTGCTCCAGCTGACACTTCAGACATGGAAGCAGTAGTAAGTATTGAAATTAATTCAAATGCATTTCTTTCTAATTGTGTCCTTTTTTTTATGTCCTTTTGCTGTGTTGCCACTGTCAGGCCACCTTGGAATTCTCCTTGAAGGCTTTCCCAGGTTTCCAGCTCTGTGCAGGGCAAGGTTTTTGCTGTTCATTGCAGGAATCTTGCACTGACAGGGCCAGTTGGTGTCTGTGGTTGCTTCCTTAGGAAGCTGCTGTCAGTGATGGGATGCCAAGCCCTGGAACAAGGAGCTGCAGGTTTTTGCAATACATCCCTTTTTTTAGAAAGGCCAACTTGAAGTGTATATCCTAAAAACATGAAGGATATATTCTAAATCTGTGGCATCTTTTATATTTTGTGCATCTGCTGTCAGACTTGTCTTCCCTTGAGCAGCTCCTTTGCCCAGCAAGGAACAAGAGGATGTTTGACAAGGATTGTGTTTTTCTTTATCCCTGCCCATGTCTGCTGTGGCAAATGACAGATTCTGTCCTGTGGGTTATAAATGAGAGTAGCAGAGACAGAGAAGGAGGAGAGACATGGAAATAAGATGTCAGGACAACCTGGAAAGGACCAAATCATGATGTCAGCTGGGGGCTTTCCTTTAACAGCAGGATTTGCTCCTCCAAGGAGGCACAAGGAAGGTTTCTCTTGTCCAGTTTCTTTTAGTTTGAAAGGATTCAGTAGCTATTGACACAATAAAAGAAGAAAGAAGGCCATTACTTTAAAATGTGGGGCTTGTGTGTGTGATACTTAAAACCAAAAAAGCCAACCCCCAGAAAGCTCAGGGTAAATAGAATTGATTTTTTACAGTAGACTTTACAGTATGTGACTTTTTCTATAGTTTTTTTAAAGCTGGGACACTCTGTAGGGTTAATAATTTCCCTTCTGAAAGACATTTATGGAACTATATTTGTTTAATGGCCTCAAAATAAGATCCAGTGGGAGAAAGAGCAATAGTAATAAAATGTCTGCATCACTAGGAAGATAAGCCAGTCTGCTTTGCTTTCAAAATCCTTAATTTTTATGAGTTCCTTTATACCATGACAAATGTTATTCTGCTGGCAGAGAATGTTTTTTAGTACCTAGATGAGCCCTTCAGTTTTCCAGAGCTCTCCAGACCAATCCAATCTCTTTTCCTGTAACACTTGATCTGTTCTCAGTTGTGTTACCACTCTCCAAATCTCTTCCCATTCTGGATGAACAGGTGAGACCAGTTACTGCAGTACTATAAAGCTTTCAACACTTCACAGGCAGCCAAGGAGCTCAAAATAGAATTCTGACTTCAGCCACACAAGAGCTGGAGTAGGATGGAGTATTCAGGATGAGTTAAATACTCCTGCAGCTTGCTCAGGGTTGGCCATAATTTGGCACCTACTTGAGACCTGAGAATACCAAGCTCCCAGAAGTGAAGGGCAGCACGTGGGAGCTGCAGGGTCTGAGTGTGGGCACCTCCTGCTGGATGTCACTGCTGGGGAGAAATCTTTTCACCTCAGGGTTGCAGCTGATACTGAGCAGAGATTTATCACTCTGAGTCCCTGTTAAAAATACTGCAAGGAAATTTGTTTGTGGAAGACTCCTGAGCTGAAGGGGAGAGAAGGTGAGGGGGGTTATCCCTCTCTGTAGGGATAAGGAGGTGGAAATCAAGGAGGGGGAAGAACAATCCTCTAGTTCAGAGCAGTTAGGGGAAAAAAGCTTGTGTGAGATTTGAAAAGTTGGAATAGGAACTCCACTGAGCCAAGACTTGAGAACTGACACTGTGGTTGATTTGGGAGGTTGTTACCTGTCCCTTCCTTTAAATTCACCCCTCCTTTGGTGGTTTTTTTTTTAACCAGGCCCACAGCTCCCCCTACCTCTACTAATTACTCTGCCACAGCTCCCACTTCTCATAAATCACCGGTGCAACTTCAGACTATTCAGAATTATTTGCTTCATAGTATCTGGTCTGTTTTCCTGATACCAATCAGTCACATATTTGATTTCATTTTTCATCTTGTGTGTGGTTAATGGGATGTGATAAACACCTGAGGGGGTTTTTTTCTGAGTGAAATGATGTGACTCATTTCCATAACACACTTGCATTTTCCATCTGCCTTGTTATAGTAATGTGTTTAATTTTGAATCAATATTAAATTATTCCAGTGGAAAGAAGCAAAACCAGAAGAACTCATGGATTCGAAACTTAGGTGTGTGTTTGAGCTACCAGCAGAAAATGATAAGCCTGTGAGTATTTGGAGTGATTTAACTTAAAACCACAGTCAATCCTGTCAAATGGCATGTTTGTACAGGCAGCTCTATAAGCAAAAGACAGAAGCCTCTGTTTCACTTGCCTGGATGGCATCACCCTTCAAAAACATGATAGAAACTATTTAAAGTCTTGTTAATCCTTAATGTAACTTGCAGACAATTCAAACAATGTCAGTGCAACAGTAGCACAGAGCAGTCTTGGAATGGGTCTGTTTTCATTTAGTGAAAGATCACAGGATAAAGAATATTTTTTTTCAAATTTCAAGATGCTGGTTGGTGATTGTAAAGCTCAGAGTTTATACTGAGGCATTTTAACCATCAGCACTCTCCTTTGCTGATTTTAGCAAGTAAATTGCTAGAAAGTTGAGGAAGACAAAGCAGTTGGGAATTACACTGCAATTAGCAGCTGTAATATTGTAGGATCTTTCTTTGTTGGGGTAATGAACACATTCACTTGTAATGGAACTGTGCAGTGCCCAGTGTAGAACTGACAATGGATTGAATAAACTGAGAAATGTTTCCTGTAGTGCAGGTGCTGAAGGCACAGTAGTTCTGCCTTGCCCTGGACAGTTTGTAATTAGGATTATTTATTGCTTGGGTGGGGAAAAGAAATGCAGAGCAGGGAGAGGATCCAAAGGCAGGAGAGGGAGGGGGGTTTGGAAGTTGTGCAGCTTGTTTTCTGTGAAAGTGCTAAAGGTTACAGAGAGAAAAAAATTGCTGTTTATTTCTTTTGGTACAGGCATGTTTCAGATGTGCACAGACAATTTTACCTGACCCTCCTCCTAAATATCAGGTGTGTGGTGTGCTGTTCATAACTAACCAGAAACCACTCTATCCTTTTTTAACAGCATGACATAGAAATAAATAAAATTGTATCCACAACTGCAACAAAGACAGATTCCTCTGTAATGTCTAAATCAATAAGTTCTTCTTTGGATGACACTGAAGTTAAGAAAATAATGGAAGACTATAAGAGGCTTCAAGTAGAAGTTCAGAGGTTACGGGAGGAGAATAAACAGTTTAAGGTAAAGATAAATGTTGTTTTCTTTTCAGATTTACCCCTTTCCTGAAAGAGAAGCTTCCAACTTCAAGGTTTGGTTACCTGACCTTAGCACAATATTTGAATATTGTCTATAAACTAAAAGATAACTTACTTTTCTCTCCATAAAACTGCAAAGGTGCTGAAATCAATGGTTCCTTTGAAAGGAGGTACAAGTGATGCAGTCAGAGAAACTGATTGGATGGCAACCCAGAGTAATGAATTCCCCCTCTTTTTTTTCTGTTCCCACCTAATTTTCTCAGTCTGAATTAATTCAGTGTTGGGTTTGGCCCTGTTCTCCCAAACCTGTGGGAGCCTGAGGGCAGTGTTGTGCAAACACTGACTGTTTTGGTAATTGCACCTGTAATAGGCCGTTGAAATGGCCAAATTAAGACAGATGATTAGGAAATTCGCTTCCTTTCCTCCCCAGCTCATCACTGTGAAATTGAGGAGCTGAGGAGCCTTTCTCACTTTGCTGAAAATCTCCTTTGACAGGGGTGTTTCATTTGCTGGAAGTGCCTTGTTCCATAGATATCAGCACCAGTGGAAGTTTGGGGTTTGTGCCTCTTGCAGCCCAGGGAAAGGAACTCTGTTCTGTGCTGCTTGGCTGATGCATGAAGAAATCCTTTAAAGCAGTTTGGTTTTGCACAGAAATAATATATGTAATATAACAGTAACATGACCTTAACTTCTCCTTGTGTTCTTGTTTTGCCAGCAACTCAATACTCTTAAGTACTCTATGATTTTATTTAATTTTCTTTGCCAACCAGTCTTGAATAAACACTTACAGGAGCTATCTAGAATTGAGCTGATGTCTTACAGTAACATCCTAAACTGGTGAGCTCTTTGTTCCCTTTGGGGAGTGTTAAAAACATCTGTAAAACATCAGAAGGCAATGCTAAATCACTGCCAGCTCCCAGATGCTGTCAGTGTCAGAGGAGTCACTGTCAGAAGGAAATGAAAGCATTTCAACTGCAAATCTGGTGTTTCTAGCAGTGAAATTGCAAAAGTGAGTTGTCCCCATCCAGACTTAGAGCAGCAGGGGGGTATCAGGTAGCCTGTAGACTTTCCATGAGTAAAGAGATAAATTAATTAATAAATAAGTAAATTCTCCTCCAGAAGGTTTAGGTGCCCCTTTAAATTGAAAAGCAAGAAACACTGACATACCCTGAGCCCTTTGCATTTCACTTATCTAACAACTTCTAAGGCTGCAGTAACTTTTATTACAGTGCTGAGTATTTTTTTATGTCTGGACTGAAGGCTTTTGCTTCAGTGTCTGATACTTTTGCACTACAATCCAGTATCACATTAAAAAAGTCTAACACTGTTGCTTCAGCTGGACCCAAATTTGGTGCCCAAAGGCTCCTTTTGCCCTGTCCTGAAGTGCTGTGGGTGTGTGTGGACTGGGGGGTGCTAACACAGAGCTGTGCTGCACAACTCCACTGGAAATGACACCTGCTGGTGGTTCATTATTTTACCTCTTGTCTCATTCATCTTGAAATCAAGTGAGCTGTCAAACTCCTGGCAAGAAAATATCCTAATTATTGCCATTAGTTCCCTGTCAAAAATGACAGCATGGAGAGGATGGGAGAAATAGATTTCCCTTCTAAGGCTGGGGAAATTTGTTTGTGACATCTGACGTCTGATTAGGGGAATGACGGGTATAATTGCCTTAGGTTGTAAAAAATAGGCAACTTTAACTTAGTTATATTGAAAAGCACTTTCCCCAACAGCACTTTGTTTGCTCACAGAGTAGAAGCACCTTCATGCCATTCCCTCCATTTTTCTTTTGAGTATTGAAAGCTTTTTTTTTTTTTTAGAGAAATAATCAATATCTTTGCCTTTAGGAAGAAGATGGACTGCGGATGAGGAAGGTACCCCAGACAAACAACCCAGTCTCTCCTTCTGCAGCTGCTGTCAAGGATGAAGGGCTCAGCTCCAGACTACTTGCTTTGGTGGTTTTGTTCTTTGTCTTTGGTGTAATTATAGGAAAAATAGCCTTGTAGAGGCAGCATGCTGGAAATTGTAAATTGGTTTGATGGTTCTGCCATATCATTGGATTAAATTTATTCATAACAATGTTTAAAAAAAAAAGAAGAAAAAAAATTAATGTATGACATCTCACAGGTCTTGCCTTTAAATTACCCCTGCACAAATACTATGTAACATAATCTAGAAAGTTTAAAATGTACGAGGAGGGAATGAATGGAAGAGAAAATGCTTCAGTGATGAAGGGGGGGGGGGAAGAAAATCCTGATTTAACACTACAATGGAATATTGTAATATGTCATTTTAAACATTCTTAGACCCTGGTACATGTTGCTGGATTACCTCTTTTTTAAAAAAAAAATGTAAAAAAAAAAAGGAAAACTAGAAAAAAAACCCAACCCTCTTCCTCCACTGCTGGAGCTGGCCCTAGGAATGTTTGGAGCTGGGTTAGGCAGGAGGGGTGAACCTCTGTAAAATATGTTCATCCACCATTCTGCTCATAAATTTCACAGTTTCTGTCAGTGTCTTCAACTCTGTGCAAGTTCCCAGTTTCTTGGCACTGAGCTGAGTAGTGAGAAGCTGCAAAGGCTGGGGTGTGGCCACGCTGAGGGCACTGGGCACACCCAGGGCCTTGTTCTCACCAAGGGACCAAGCTACACTCCTGTTGGTTCATTTAGTTGAATTAAAAACTGTTCTGCAGAGATGTTTAATGCATATTTGACTTTATTTAATGTATTTCATCTCATGTTTCCTTGCTGTCACAGAATTGACTAATACTATGTGGTATGAAAAAGGCACCTGTTCCAAGCCAGTGACTAGAACTAAAAATTTGCTGCTGTAGTGGTGCAAGATTCTTCTGCCTCCTGGTGTTTTGGGCACTACACAATTGTTGGGAGTTTTGATCATCTGAGCATTGGGGAAACAGTGGTCAGGAAACTTGTTTTTGTATGTAAATAAGTCTATCTAGGGGAAAAAAAAATATNTGGTGTTTTGGGCACTACACAATTGTTGGGAGTTTTGATCATCTGAGCATTGGGGAAACAGTGGTCAGGAAACTTGTTTTTGTATGTAAATAAGTCTATCTAGGGGAAAAAAAAATATTAGGAATAAACTAGTCCTATGCCGTAAAAGACCAATCCTGTTTTAATATGGAGCATCTAAAAAAAAAAAAAAAAAAAAAGAAAAAAAAAGAAAAGAAAAATTAAATAAAGCCCCCAAATTAATGTTTCCTTTGTTACTTTTGTCCTGTTCTCACAGTTTTAAAGGTGGGGAGGAAACAGTGTTCTCTTGTCAGCTTTGTTTGTGGCATAAGGAAACTTGTTTGAGGGTGAATTGTTTTTTATTTTTCAGACTAATCCTGATACACACAAGTGTTCAGAGTCCAGGGTAACCTCCCACCTTCCAGGTCAGTTGGGTTCAGTAGTTCAGACACTTGACAGCAGGTTCAGATTAAGGTGAAGGTAATTTTGTTTCTAAGCTTCCTCTCAGCACTAAGTGCATAAACCCAGTGTGTTTTAACATGATGCATTCAGTGGATGAAGGAGGTAAATTCACATTATTCTTAAATGAGAAACCCCAAAACCATCAGTGACACAACTTTTTTCATTAACAAGATAAACCTTTTAAAAAATGACTTCTGTCATTCCTTATTGCTGTGATTCCATGAGAAAACTGTTGGGGCTGCAGCTTGTCTGCTGCACTCCTTGACCTTTCTGTTTGTCCCACTTGTGTCTCAAGGGTTTCCTCCTTTGCAAGTGCAAATAAGTGAAGTTTTATGTAAAGCTTAATAAGAAAAGAGGTGGAAAAAAAACAACTGGTGTTTTTTTACAGCTTATGAACACGACTCTGGAAGTACTTGTAGAAGATTGAACAGAAAGGAGAGGTGTATTTTTAGCATTTTTAAGTGCTGGTGCCTTTTCTGCTCAGGAGGGAAGGGACAGAGCTACTGCAGCCCTCCTGCAAAGGGCAGGGGAGGTGGGAGCTGCAAAGAAGGAAACTGAGGTCAGTGGACAAATTGTGCTGAACTGATAAAGAAAAAGATACTTTTCAGGCAGTAGGAGTAAAGGAAACTTTTTAATGAAACATTGTCTTTCTGGAAATGTTTTTACAAGGTTGTAAGTAATGTTGAAAAAATGAGTTTTCATGGGTCTGAGAAAAACTTTAGTGAAGGGAGACTGAGCTATGAAGTATTTTTTTAAGGGGCTGTAAATATCTTGAGCTCTTTAAAAAATAAGAATTTGCTTGAGAGCCCTTGGTTCTGCTGAAAAAGAGCCTGAAAAAGGCTGGTTTGAAATAAATAACTCAGTCTTTGCAGGGTAAAGGGGGAGGAGCAAAGCTTTCACCTGCTCTGCTGTGGTGTGTCTGCACTAATGCTCCAGGTAGGTTTTACACACCCTGGGAGCTGCCACAGGGGACTTTGGTGGCACAGGGCAAAGCCAGCAGCACATCTGTCCTCCCCTGTGTTTAATTGTCATTTCTTAGTGATCTCTGACAGATCTGGAGCTTTAAATCATCCATGAGCAAAGTTGTTCCTGGTGTTTGCACTCCAGGATTATAAAGAGGTCCCACAAAACACTCCCAGATTCCCTGAAAACACAGGATTGAGGAGACCAACAGAGGACTTCAGTTAAGGATCTGTTGGTAATGACTAATCTGCAGTTGGGGCTGACCCACCCCAGCAGTCCCAACAAGACTCTTAATTGCTTAAATTTTGGAATTTAACAAAATTCTGAGGTCTGTCCTCACCATTTCTGACAGCCCTGAGTTCTCTGGGTGATGCTTTGCTTTTGCTGAGCTTAAAATAAAATGCCTGATCAGTGGGGTCCCACTGCTTGTCTGTTTGACCAAACCCTTCTTTCCTGGGCAGGAGAAAGAAACCTTAGGGATGTTTTTCTTTCCAAGGCCAGTCTGTAGATACAAATATGTTGGGTAGATGTTCTTAAATCATCTGGATCTTCTGTAAGTTGTTCTTTCCATGACAAGACCAGAGCAAATGTTTTCATGAAATATTCATATTGTGGAGGACATTGTACATCTTAGGAAGTCATGCATGAAACATTGAGTTTCTAAATAAAATTGTTGTCTGGGGTCCTCACAGAAAACTCTGATTGACACATGAGAATAGAAATCAAGTTATTACTGAACTAATTATTGTCTTTGCTGTTATCTCAAGATGACCACTTGCACTTATATTTGTTGTTAGTTTTTGTAAAGGCCAGTAGGGGCTGTTTGGTGCACCAATAAACTCTGCAGGGTTTCTGTTGGCTGCACATGGGAACTCCCAGTTCTTGTCAGCACTTGGACAGGGTGCTGTGCACACACTGGAGCATTTGTGTCTCAACATACTGGATGTTGCAGTTGCCCAGGAGAGAAAACTGCCATCCTTTCTCTTCAAAAATTGGCACTTTCATCTCTTTCTCATCTCTCAATTCTCAGACACAGCAGTGACTTTAGTAGTCTGAGTTTTGGAGCTGTACTTCTCTTATGCCATGTCCTGAGGTGTGTTTTCTATATAAAGTAACTGAGGGGGAAAAAAATACAGCCCAAAGTCCCTGTGTTTGAACTGAAAGCCCCTGTAACACAGCACTGCTGTTTGCTGGGGGGGCCTGCAGAGCTCCAGGGCTTGGGAATGCCCAAACCCTCAAGTGAGCAAGTTGAGAAGGGACAGGTGGGGAGTGGATTTGTGGATGTATTTAAGATTTTTTTTTTTTTAAGTCAGAAACTCTGATACAAAGAGAAGAAAATCATGTGTGCAGGAGTGAGACCAGTTCAGTTCCATCTTTGTATTTACATACATGTCTACAAACTTAACTTACTAATTAGAAAATATCTGTACAAAGCAGTGTTGAAACATTTTAGAGAGAAAAGGACACACTGAGCCAGGCTGCTGGTTCCTTGTAGTTCTCAAGCTCAGCTCCATGAGGAGGACAGTGGGATCCAGTGCTGGTGTAAATCATCTGTTACAGTGAGAGAAATCAGGGGATTTGCTGTTCAGGCAGGGCCATGCTGACCCTTTGACCATGTCCAATTAAGTTTTCATATTCCTCTGACAGCTCCCTGTGTTCTGGATCACTTTTCCAGGGGGTGCCAGTGCAGCAGTGACACTTCTCTTTGTGCTCTTCCTCACTTTCATTTTGATGAGCTCCAGAGAACAAAGTAATTGTGTGTTTCCACTGCTCAAATCTGCTTAACTGTAAAATTTGTTTTATTAATGGGTTGATTATTTTTTCTTTCACTGGGTAAATGAAGATTATTTTTAAAATGACAGAAGGAAGAGCCAGGGATCTCCTACACCTCCTGTTGTCATTGGCACACACCTGCCCACTTCCAGACTTTGTGCCTCTCCCTCCATTGTTTCCTGTGGCTTCATTTCCTCTTAAAGAACCACTTTTACCTTTGCACTTGCAAGAGTAAAACTTTTTGAAACCTTTACCAAAGTCCCACTTTGCCTCCCAGGCCAAGTTTGTCCTGAAGCCTCTGTGTGAGTGAAAGGACAAAAGGGATGTGGGGGCTGCAAGCACAGAAACAAAGCTGCTTTTCCTTGAAGCAAACTTGAACTTTGGATCTTTCCTCCTGTGATCTGTCATTAGAAAATGGCCTTTTCCAGATGGCAAAACAAAAGAAGTTAAGAAAACAAATGAATTAAGAAGAATTAATTGAAGCCACGTCTTACCAGTTGACATTATACATCTGGCATTTGTGTTTATGTTTCTGCATTGGTACATTTCATTCTGATTTAATAAGTTCCTAATTTTGTGGGGGGATTTTTTTTTTTTCAAGATTTTGAAGTGCCTATGAAGAACAACCCGTAGTAAAGTATTGTTCCCAGTTTAGCTGTACTTCATTTTTTAATCAAATCTTTTTCTTTAGTGGATAAACTCACAAGATTAGAAAAGCCTCTTGAACTCCCTCATGTTTGAGTTGGCAAATTTCCCACACACAATTATCCACACAGAGCTACTTCTAAAAGACCTTTATTGAGGCTGTACAAAGTCAAGCACTCAGGAGGTGGGGAATGGCAGAACCAGGTCTGTGCACTCTTGGTTTGGCCACTTTCTGTGAGTTCTTTGCAGCATCTGATCAGTACCTGGTCACAAAGGGAGAGAAGCTGCTCAGAAGTTGTCTAAAAGTCCCAGCTCTGTGTGCCTGGCCTTACAGAAGTTCTCTTAAGTATAATGAGGTTTTTGTAAGTTGAACTTGAGGTGTGGCTTTGGGTGTGACCCGGGTGTGTGTCAGGAGGGAATCCCTTGTGTTCTGTGTGTGGACACCTGGTCCTGCCCCGAGCTCCTGATGTCAGGGGGTGACTGGGAGCTGAGGCAGCAGTTCTTGTATCCCCATTTCCCTGGGAGGCCACACAGGAGTGTGGTTGGAGCCAGGATTCTTTGCCTCAGCCCTGAGCCCAAAAGAGCATTTCCCTGAAGGCTGGAGACTCCCCTGCCCATCCTCCTTTCTCATTAGTTCTGCCTGAGCTCTCAAGTCTTCCATTCCCTCCCTCAGTGCTTTGGTTCAGGCCAAGTCAGCCTTGTTCCTTTGCTGCTCCTTGGCAAAGAAATGGGTGTTCAGCTGAGCATCTTTGAATGGTTCTGCTCCCCTGCTGCCTGTTCTCCATCTGGGTCTTCCTTCCCATCACCCTTCCAGTCTCTCTTCCCTGCCTGTCCCAGATTTGTGGCTGCCTGGCAGAGCCATGGATGTTTGCCAGGTGCTGGATGTCTTTTCCCATCCTGGAAAACCACTCACCTTCTGCTTCCTCTGTGATCAAATCTGTTCCTTTTTCACTCTGTGTAGAGTTTGGAGCAACAAGTCTCATCTCCTTTCTATCTCCAGCTTCTTCCTGCTGTGTCTTTATTCCCAGGATGTAACAGGCTTTGATGTTCTGGGGGGGGGCTGTTTATCAAACAAAGCAGTAGCTCAATGCTCTTAAGGTATCCAAAAGTGTTTTAAAACCTTTCTGTGTGTTTGGGAAATCTACAATGCAAAAATGCACTTCAGAAAGGTATTTTTAAACCTGGGGGCATAAAGGTGGTTAATTGGAAAAATAAGTTACTGTTAGTTGAGCTGTAAAGGGATGGTCAGACCCAGGGCTGTGTTTGGCAAACTTGGCTCATGCTTTAAACTTTTGCACCTGCTAAAGAAGCAGAAAATTGGAAAGGCAGCTTGTCTGAGGAGCTTGGGATATTAAAGAAGGTACTGAAAACTCAGGCTCAGTGCAGGAAGCCAGAAAATGCACTGGGACTGTTTGGAAATTATTTTATTTTTCCTCGCTTTTTTTTTTTTTTTTGGAGTGATTAAAAATGATTAAACTTTTGGAAAGTATTCCAGAAGAAGTGGCTGGGGGAGAGTTTTCTGAGACACTCCTGCCTGTTACCATCAACTTCCAGCTGGTGCAAACCTGCCAGTGCTCCTTGGCTTGGGTTTTCTTCACAGGAACAAGGAACAGGTATTTATTTGTTTGGTAGTTGAAAGGAAGTCAGTAATCAGGATTAATGCTCGTGGTCTGTGTCCTAGATCAGTTTTTCTAATGCAGTGTTAGACATGAAAGATGAAGTTATTTGGGTTTGTCTTGTGCATGTCAGATAAAGATAAATGAATCACAGAACTCAAGCTGGAATCCTGATTACAGGGGAGCTCAGCACTGAGCCATGAGAGCTGCTAATAAATGTAATTGGTGCTTCAAAAGGGCAGAGCAGAGCAAATTTCATATCAGACCTGGTAGTAGGGAAGAAATTAGATGGAAAACTGAATTAGAATTGGCAGTTTTCTAAGTGAAAGGTATTAAATGGCCAAAAAAACCAATAATTTTGCAGTGGAGAGGGGGGACAGCTTTGGCTGACTGCCCATTCTGCTTCAGTGATGTAATGAGGGGGGAAAATTAGATGGAAAGTAATACAAAACAAATAGAAGGGGAATCAGACAGCAATCCATTCAAAATGGGAGTTAGGAGGTGTAGAAAATGAACAAGGAAAGCACGAGGCAGAGGCAAAGCAAAAGGTGTGGGTTGGAGAGGGGGATGAAGAGCTGAAGTTCAGAGAAATCTCAGGGGAAGGATAAGGACCGTTGGTAGAGGCAGGTGGTAAAACCCAGTGATGATGTGAGAGAACTGATGTCATTCCTTAGCAATGCTCAGGATTAAAAATTAACAGCTTTTAATTCAGTGGAGCCCCATGATCAGTATTTGTAAGGAAGGAGCCTGGGGCAGTCTCTGAGCTGCTGCTGAGGAGGGACAGGACAGGACAGGAC